>CAIGQQ010037820.1:3820114-3840622 GCA_903798035.1 Danio albolineatus | reverse complement strand
TTTTGACCAATTTGCTGCGCATTTCTTCTGTTGTTTGTGTTTTGACCCATTTTGCTGCGCATTTCTTTTGTTGTTTGTGTTTTGAACAGTTTGCTGCGTGTTTCTTCCATTGTCTGTGTTGTGAGAATTTGCAACAGGTGTACTGTCAAATTGATGAAGATCGTTTCTTAATTTGCTGGTGTTTTTTGTTATTGCATGTGCTTTCTTAAATTGCAGCGCGTTAAGCTCTCTCGGCCACCGTAGTTTTCCCTGCTTTCATTTGAAAAAAAAAATCTTCATCCACATGAAAATGCAAGAATGCACTGTGATGCACGTTGAACCAACAGGTGCTGATAATGATATTTTTATGCTAGGTTCACACCAAACAGGCAATTAAATAAATTTCATGAGTAAACTGCATACATGTTAGTGCAAACGTGAGAACGGAGGCAGATTATTGTCTCTCTATCGAACGACATGAAATATGCGATGCGTTTGCCGTGAATATGCAAAAGCTAATTTGCGTCTTACACGTTTGGTGCGAACCCAGCCATGTTGGCCAATCAGAAAGGAAAAAACAGCATGCACGCTAATGTCATGATGCAAAAACTTTTGGAAAATCTTCACCCTGGCCGGAGTTTACAGAATGTTTCAGTTCCAGTCACCTGACACTGTTTTCATGTTGACAAACAGTGAAACTACATAGAAAAGAGTGCAGTTTTGAAAATACGTATGTTCGTGTGAACAAGGGTTCAGCTAAAAATGAAACCTCAGCATTTACTCACCCATGTGTCTTCACTTTGTATGACTTTCTTTTTTTTCTGTGCACAGCAACAACAACAAAAATATATATATATCAAAACTAATTAAGTCAAAGTTGGTTTGCATAAAACTGACTTTCTTTGAATGGACAATGTGTGCCATACGTTTATTTTTGACTGAATTTCCAATACTTTATTAACCTTTTATTATTTTTTTGGTCAACCAGTTTTGAGGCCAAAAAGTAAGTCAAATTTATTTTAGATTCCACTGACTATAATTCAATGAAAAAATATAGAACACAGCAGACATATTTTTAATTTGATTAAAAATATATATCATAGCAATTTGGGAACCTCGCCCTACAAATGATGTCATAGCTTTAATTTTTGAGCGAACTAGCAGGATTTTATTAACCAGCAAGACTTTCTTGGTCAACCAGTTTAACTGTCAAAAAACAAGCAGCTACATCCGTCATAAACAAGCTTTTTTCAGTGACAAAAGAAAATCTTCTTATACCTTTCATGAAGTCAAGAATCATTTAATATGTGACGTAAATGGTGCTACCTGGCTATTGAGAATGAGGAGAGTGATATTGTTTCCTTATAGATTCTACCTAAAAACCTCACAATAGTATGCATTGTGGAGGACTTCTAATATAATTACACAAACTCTGCCTTACTTTACTTTACATCCCCCTCCATTTAACTAACCTTTCCTGTCCTCATCACTTGTAACAGTTGTGCAAATACAGCCGCATATTGACAACTGACCACAGCAGGAACACATGATGAATTGTGGCGCTGCAGCTAGAGCAGTGTGGTGTGTGAATGGCTCGTGTTAGCCTGTCAGTGCTGCTGTAAGTGAATGGCTGGTCTGTTGCATGCAGTGAGCTGAGCTTCTTCCGAGCGTGGTTGGGGACCACTGAGAGAAGGTACCGCTGCCCTGTTACGTTGTCTCTCTCACCACTGTGTGCTTCTCTGCCCCCTGTGCACTGTCTACCCTCTGGAGTGAAGCAGACTTAAGTGCAAGGGCCATATATTCAGACCTGAGCACTGTATATATGGGTGAGGGAGTGAGGAGTCGTGTACAGCACAGCACATAGTGTGACTTATTTTGTCTCTCAGGGTCGTTTCACGTGACTCACGTCAGGACACAGGGGAGATTTTCTGCAAATACACCTGAAAAAGCGAAAGCAAACAGAAGAAAGCACATTTGTTTAAACAAATTGAAGTCTGATTTCTTGCAATGGCAGAGT
This sequence comes from Danio albolineatus, assembly GCA_903798035.1. Lineage (NCBI taxonomy): Eukaryota > Metazoa > Chordata > Actinopteri > Cypriniformes > Danionidae > Danio > Danio albolineatus. The sequence continues at coordinate 3,838,626 of CAIGQQ010037820.1, read as the reverse complement.
GATGGATTTGATTCCCGGGAAATGTGTGAACTGATCTTATTTGACATCTTGAATGTCAAATGTGTAGTTGTAAATTCATTTGAAGTGCACAATGGGGTTATGTGTACAGCGCATGTGTATAATTCAAAATTATAATTTTATGTTACATTGCTGTTACATTGAGGTAGGCTGTTGTTTAACTGTGGAAAAAGAAATGGAGACATAAAAAAACCCCCATCAAACTGCTGAAGACAGATACAGCATAGACACCCAGTTACATACATTGTGTGTATGTGTGAGGTGAATATCTGCTGTTCGAGTTTAAATTAAACCGCTTTATAACTCATAACTTTTGCAGAGAAACAGAGCAGACATTGGGCAGGAACAAATCTTTCTAATTCTCACATATTGAGTATATGCTTAAATGGGGTATACTTTAACTGCAGGCACACTACATTTCTACCGTGTAAAACATCTGGAATTTCATTTCTGAAATGCAAAAATAGCCAATCTGATCTACTGCAACATTACAATTCTGAAGAATTAAAGTTTGTGCTTTGTTACTTCTGTTAAGAGATCATCGAACCTAAACTTTTCAGTGCAGCAAGAATCCAACACTTTAAGCAGTGTGGTTTAGTTTTTGAAAATCAGTATGTTTGAATGTGTGTATACACATACAGTACAGTATGTTTAAATGAATATTTATTCATTTTCTTTTGGCTTAGCCCCTTTATTCATCAGGGGTTGCCACAACGGAATGAACCGCCAACTTATCCAGCGTATGTTTTACGCAGCGGATGCCTTCCCAGCAACAACCCAGTATTGGGAAACATCCATACACACTCATTCAAACACATACACTACGACCAATTTAGCTTATTCAATTCACCTATACCACATGTCTTTGGACTTGTGAGGGAAACCGGAGCACCGGGAGGAAACCCATGTGACCACGGGGAGAACATGCAAACTCCACACAGAAGTGCCAACTGACCCAGTCAGGACTTGAACCAGCGACCTTCTTGCCATGAGGCGACAGTGCTAACCACTGAGCTAACGTGTCGCCCTGTAAAAAAATATATTTTACACATTTGTCGAACACTTTTTATTCAGTGTTACTTACCGTGCAGTTACGTTTTTTTAATAGTTTTGGCTTTCCCTGGGAATCAAACCTACAACCTTGGCATTAGCGCCATGTCCATTTTAGTAACTAGCAAGACATAAAGTGGGTTCATTAAACTAAACTGTCTCCAGACTTCTTACATCATGATTTTTGCACAGTAACTGCCAAAGTAATGATTCCACATGTCCGAATCATCACTGGCTAGGCTTTGAAAGGTCTGGTGTTTTCATTTCAGTGCAATCCAGTGTTGACAGTAAAACTGTAGCTTAATGCTTTTCCTCGTAGTGTGAGCAACACTGACGTGAGTTCCGTTTAAGGGCCTTTACTTTGACGCCTTTGTTTGCCACTGTGAAAATTTCTGCTCCAACAAGAGAGCACATGTATGTAATGTATATAAATGTCATGTGTGTTCTGACATGCATCAAATGATGTGTTTTCTGTGCAGATGTGTTTTCCCAGTGGCCTAGGTTTGAGATCATAAGAGATAGTTCACCCAAACATGAAAATACTTTAATAATTTCTCCCTCTCCAATTGTTCCAAACCTATTTGACTTTCATTCTTCTGTTGAACACAGCAAGAAATATTGGAAACGCAGGTAACACTTTATTTTGATGGTCCATTTAAGTATTAGTAGACTGTCTACTTAATATCTGTTGATACTGACATTCAACAGAAATTTGACTGACTATAAGAAACTTTGCAAGTACATGCTAACTTACTTTAACCCCAACCCTAACCCCAACCTAACAGTCTACTTATAATCTCGAGAGAATTAGTTGCAATGTAACTTAAATTCAACAAACGGACCATCAAAACAAAGCGTGACCGAAACGCATACCTATTGACTTCTATAGTGTCTCATCACTGTTGGAATGATGAAATGGTTTCCCACATACTTCAAAAATATCTTCTTTTGTGTGTTCAACAGAGGAAAGAAATGTAAAATGTTTGGAGGCACTTGAAGGGGCGTAAATGACAAGTAAATGTTCAATTTTTGGTGAACTGTCCTTTTAAAGTTCTGTTTATATTTTCAGAGTGATAGCTGATGTGTTATTTTCCCTTCTGAACATCCAGCTGTGTGCTATTTAGCGTACTATAATGTTACCATGACAATTTTCCTTGAGTCCGTTGCCTGGTGGTTGTGTTTCTGTGTTATTTTGTGCAGTCAGATTTTGTAAATGAGGTTTTCCTCAAATTTGACCCATATTCTTAATTCATGGTATAGTGACAGATTCCCAGGACAAACCCCCAGTCATGTGCAGTGATTCAGGCCCCAGTTTACTCCACCCTGTGGTGTTAGTCATGACCTGTTGTGAACGTTTGTGTAAAGACGGTTTCGGAACATAATTTTAGCCAATGTATTGAGGTTATACATGGATTTGAAGGTAAGTGATGGTGCAAAAAACAAAACAAAAAAAAACACCTGAATGTTTGAGGTAAAACTGCTGATTCCCAGTTGTTAACTCATAGTCAACATGAAATGATGCTCATAATGCGTTTTACTTCCATATTGTGCATTTGTTTCTCTTTAAAATTAAAAATAAAACAAAAAAAATGACTATTTGGGTTGAAGAATTGTTTGGATCTTAAAAATCTGAACTACTATATAATTTTTTAATATATGTTCTATATTTATTTGCTATAACATGCACAGTTAATCATAAACAAGGCCAGAAATGTGAATATAAATTGCTTTGACTTAAACAAATGTAATAAAATGGTTGAAGCAAACCAGTGTATGTAACCCCGTGACACCAGCAGCTACAAAAATGGCCATAAATGGGCTGACAATCTGGCACCCATGTATAGAGCTTATCATAGTTCATTATTCCAAACACAGCTATGTTTCTGAGAAGGGTCCACTTCCTGGCTAAAGTGGCTGGACAGTGTTTTGTTGATCTAGCTTTGGCACGTTGAGTCACCCGAAGTCATGTGACCTCCCTGGCTGTGCCTGTGCCAGTTGGCAGCTGGTTCTGGCTAGGTTCTACGACACTGGTTGGCACTTGAACAGATGTTGACTTGGACCTGACATGGTTGGGTGAGATTTTCACTGATAGTATGCAGAAAGGATAGTGATGGGGAAGATGTGCCATTTTTTTGTCTCTCATGCACACACACACAGTTTTAAAATATTCTATATCTGTGTGTTTCTGTGTTGTGTATGTGAGATTAAGCAGATTAAAAGATATAGATATAATGTCTGGGTTTTCTTCTCTGCAGTCAACATATTTTATTATTTTGCGGTTATATAACATATTGTAACTGACTAGAGCACTGCAAGAGATACATAAAGAGATACATAAAGCATTGCTTTATTAATATATAAAACTGTAACTGTATTTGTGTACTGTATGTACTGTAGATCTCATTAGGTGACTATTCTTTCTGCAGACATAAATAGTGAAAATCAGCCTTCCATCGCCTTTTTTATATTGTTTTAAATAATATAACATCTATTTGTATTATATTTTTCCAATTTTTTATTTTTTATTAAAATTGAAAGTTATAATCAGTTGTATTTAAAAAAGAAAATAAAATTTAACACTGGCTAAAATAGTGACATTGACAGATTCCTGGCTTTTATTACACAGCATTTTAGTCTTGTAGTCATTTTATTTTTAATGCAGTGTTGTCATAAATGTTAGTTTAATAATTTATTTACCTCACAAAAATAACAGTAAATGAATCTACATTTTTAAATATTTGAATGTTTTGAAGTTAATCCTACCATGTCCTCATCTTTTTTTCTTTCCTTTTGTTTGGGGAAAAATTGCTTTGTCACAGTGATCCCCCACAAAGAGCACCTGGTGCCTCCCCATCAGCCCACAATATCAGCAGTGCAGCTGGAACGGATCGTACCAATTTCCCTAGAGGGGTGCCCACCCGCAACACCTTCCACCTCGGCCAGCAGCGGGGAGCACGAGATCAGCAGGGCTCTCCGTACCACGGAGCTCCCGCCTCCCCTTCCCTCTCACACGGGAACAGCCAACAACGAAGACCTGCAGCTTCTGGCATCTTCAGCAAGTTCACCTCCAAGTTTGTGCGCAGGTGAGACAGACACAGTGTTCGATAAATCATTAGATTGACGTGAAGCTGGAGGAACGACAGAAATCACTGGTTTTTTGGAGGTGTTAATGGCACCAGAAGCCCGACGGCGGGTGGTGTGAGGATGAGTGTGATGAATGCTGGGTATTTTCAGCAGTTATAGATGGATTAGTTGGTGATGGAAAAGAACAGAATGAGACTTGAAGACAAAGTGAAAGACGAGCACACTGACACATCAGCACATTCTCACACCTTCTGCTGAGGGCCGTTTCATAGGTGTCCGTCAGTACATTCAGTCACCATATAGAAATCGACTAAAACTCTTGTCAGTTTCTGATCAAACAGCTTTGCGAAGCACCGACATGTGCATTTTGATCGGTCAGCAGGTTATTGTGTTGTCAAAATTTGACCAAGTTCTTTATAAACCAATCAAAGCACTGTCAGTCCCCATAATCCCAACACGAATCTCAGCTCATTTAAACACATGCAGATTTCTTATCAGTTTCATCATCTTTGTCTCCAAGTTCTAGCACACACTCCCAACACATTTCTACCTTTTCCGCACCTCCGTGGCGACAGTATCCTTGGTAACAGCTGAGGTATTGCATTCCCCTGCTCTATAAATACTTGTAGAGGGGACACCTTGGCATCCACTCACTAGTACCACCATAGCAGTTTGCCAAAAAGCTTGCTTGCGTTATGTGCTATACTGATACATTTCCAGATCACAAAGCTCACGCTTAAACTGCTATTCTCTCGCAATTGAGGAACATCATTTCTATTCAGTCTCCGATTTCAATTGGAAAAAGTGAAGTGACAGAGGACAGCGTGTTTTGTCTGTGTGCGCATCTGTTTGTGTCCTTTTGTATGTATATTCAAGCTAGTGTGCGACTATTCTGGTAAAGGCCAATTCACTTCTCCGACAGATGCAGACAATCTCCAGATTACAGCACATCACTGCTTAAACAATCTATGACCCGACAACAACAATTCATGCTTATTTAGTTGTGGATACAAGCGTCGACAGACATTGACAGATGTGATGTGCTCATTTGACAAACCTCGACAAAGTGTCTGTCAAGGGTGTGAACTGGCTTTTGAGGAAACGGTTTTTTAAGGTCAACATGAAATGGCATTCACAACCCATTTTCCTTCTGCAATATTTACATCTTTTAAAATAAAAACTACATATCAGAATAGGGATGTGCAAATTGGCATTGTCCAGTTTGTAGCGTAGATGAAAACAAAAACACACATTGTATGTCTAAAAGAATTGAATGTGTGATGAAGCCTATTGAAATGGCCCTAAATTTCAATTCATTAAAAAAGCAAATACAAGTAATATTGTAAGATTTTTGCCATTTTTTTCAAATATCAGGGTGTAATCATGATTACAAATACAAACCTACTCTATTCATAATGGGTTTCAATTTGACATAGTACCTGGTTCTTATAGAAAACAACAAACAAAAATAGAGATATTATACACACTCACCGGCCACTTTATCAGATACACCTTACTAGTATCCGTTTGGACCCCCTGTTGCCTTCAGAACTGCCATAATCCTTCATGGCATAGGTTCAACAAGGTACTGGAAATACTCCTCAGAGATTTTGGTACATATTGACGTGATAGCATCACGCAGTTGCTGCAAATATGTCAGCTGCACATCCATCATATGAATCTCCCATTCTATTGGATTGAGATCTGGTGACTGTGGAGGCCCTTTGAGTACAGTGAACTCATTGTCATGTTCAAGAAACCAGTCTGAGATGAATCACACTTTATGACATGGTGCGTTATCAGAAAATGGGTACACTGTGGTCATAAAGGGTTTGGACATGGTCAGCAACAATATTCCGGTAGGCTGTGGCATTGACACGATACTAATGGGCCCAGAGTTTGCCAAAAAAATATCAACATCATTACACCACCACCACCAGCCTAAACGACTGATACAAGGCAGGATGAATCTATGCTTTTATGTTGTTGACGCCAAATTCTGACCCTACCATCTGAATTTCGCAGCAGAAATCAAGACTCATTAAAACCCGGCAACGTTTTTCCAATCTTCTGTTGTCCAATTTTGGTGAGTCCGTGCAAATTGGAGCCTCAGTTTCCTGTTCTTAGCTGACATGAGTGGAACCTGGTGTGGTCGTCTGCTGCTGTAGCCCATCTGACTCAAAGTTGGACGTGTTGTGCGTTCTGATATGCTCTTCTGCATACCTCGGTTATAACGAGTGGTTATTCAAGTTAGTTGCCTTTCTATCAGCTCGAACCAGTCTAGCCATTCTCCTATGACCTCAACAAGGTATTTGCGCCCACAGAACTGCCGCTCGCTGGATATTTTCTCTTTTTCTGACCATTCTGTATTCTGTAAACTTTTGAGATGGTTGTGCGTGAAAATCCCAGTAGATCAGCAGTTTCTGAAATACTTAGACCAGCCCATCTGGCACCAACAACCAACCATTCAGAGTCACTTAAATCACCTTACTTCCCCATTCTGATTCTTGCTTAGAACTTCAGCAGATCGTCTTGACCATGTCTACATGCCTAAATGCATTGAGTTGCTGCCATGTGATTGGCTGACTAGAAAATTGTGTTAACAAGCAGTTGGACAGGTGTACCTGATAAAGTGGCCAGGGACTGTACTCAATATCGCACACGCCTGCATCAGAATTGTGATATAAGTGTAATTTGGGCATTACATGCTAAAATGGGCCTTAATGTGAGCAATAATGCCTGTATTTGAAGTGTGAGGTTTAATTGGTATAAATTCTGTACCCTTTATTATAATTCTACATAATAATTCAGGGTCATTAAGGGTCAAACTAAAATACTAGTGTATTTGTTGCTGAAAATTCAGCTTTGTGTTTCATAAAATAAAGGATATAAAAGTAGAAGACTCCAATAATAGTTCAAAAAAATAGTTTTTGATCAAATAAATGCAGCCTTGCTGAGATTTACAGAACTCTTACCACCCATAGACCTTTTGAACTTTTGATTGGTAATGTGGCTATAAATTACAGCTTTTATCACTTTTTTATTGGCAGGGTTGGATTGCCTACAACAGAATCAGCTGTCTGTTGGATAACATTTTCACCACCCGCATGGCCTAGATCAGCCTTAATTGCTAATCATTTCAGAGGTGGTGCTAGACAAAGAAAAGTTACAACAAACATTTTTTTCTTTTTTTGTGATTGAATTTCCATCGATTAATTGTGACTATGAACGTTTGACATTCTATTCTTAGTCATACTGTGATAAGTATTTGGTAAGTTGGGTCAGTTCTGATTTCATGTTGGTTTTAACAATACTTTAAGATGAGGCAGTTTAACTCTAGCTAAGCATTCCACACCTTTTATGAATGTTAATAATTAACTTAATAGTTTAATCGCATGACCCATATTACTAATGCAATTTGCTCATTTTTAAGTAGATAACCTGTCAAATAACCTCACACTGATAGTTGTTGTTGTGTCCAGGGCCACCCGACCACTTTAATGACATTTTAATTTTTTTATTTACTTTCAATTTACACATTTATTTCTTTCCTCTTTTTCTTTTTTCTTTTACTTTTGTTTTGTAGAAATCTGTCACTCAGATTCCCCAGAAGGTAGGCAACGTTGACCCTAACCACCCCTTTGTTTAAGGCTTGTTTTGACCTTTTTATTTCTCTTTCCTCACTCCCTGTCCACACCCCTCAGTATGTTCTGTGATTGGCCCTTTTCCCCCTGGTTGTTGATTTTGTGTGCAGTGTGATGTTCAGCACTAACAACCAACTTTAACCATAAAACCAGCACTACCCTTCACTTTCCTCAGTAACAGCCAGTCTTTCCTGGCTTTAATTTTCCCTGGCTGTCAGTTAACCTTTTGATAAAACCCGTGTGGCCCAGATTCTGTGTGCGTCACCCAGTGTCTCTGCCTGCTCAAATATCACAGCTTTGATAACAGATTTCATAATTAACAGAATGTGATGTCGTGGAAACTCATAAGCAAAGTTGATTGGATACACTAGAGTTCGGGCTCAGTTAGTTAATAGTTTCATTTTAAAGACAAAAATTGGCATCACAAAATGTAGCACTGATTCCATAAAATAATAATTAATCAGCATATTAAAATTATTTCTAAGGGGATATGTGGACGACTAGAAGAATGCCATATTAGTTGTGATTAGTTATTTCACTTTGAAAAGTAGGTAAAAGTTGTTGTCTTTTTTTAAAAAAGTGAGTAAACCCATTGTAACTTGTAACTGTTATAACGAAATTCATCCATTTGTTTTCTTTTCGGCTTAGTCTTAGGGGTCGCCACAGCGGAATGAACTTATTTCAACTTATCTAGCAAACACCCATACACTCTTATTCACACGCATACACTACGGACAATTTACGGACAATTTAGCTCACCCAATTCACCTATAGCACATGTCCCAGAGCACCGGCAGAAAACAGGCGAGCACGAAGAGAACATGCAAACTCCACACAGAATTGGCAACTGACCCAGCCGAGGCTCGAACCAGCGACCTTCGTGCTGTGAGGTGACATTGCTACCCACTGCACCACCGCACTGCCAATTATAATAAAATTGTATGTTCTTATATATTTATGTACTTTGTTAATTTACTTTGATGCAATGAGTTTACTCACTTAAGTAAGGCCAACTAATTGATTTAAAGGGCACCTATTTTACGCCTTTTTCAAGATTTAAGAGTCTTTTGTGTCTCCAAAATGTGTCTGTAAAGTTTAAACCATCAGATTATTTATTATACCTTTTAGAATGATGGAATCTTCTGCTTTGAACACATTGTAGCTGTTTTTAAGGCATGTGCCTTTAATGCTGGTTCTCCCCGCACACCGTTATCACGTGCCTGTCAGAGTGTGCCTCGGTCTCCGCCTCAGATAAACAGCACAGTGACGGACATGAAGGAAGCAGATCTCACGTAACGTTTGGGAGAAATACTACAGTAAGAACTTTCCCAATGATTATTTGATGTATTTGTTGTTGAGGTAATTCAAGCCCTCTGCGACGATGGGTCACACACAATGTCGTTACAGAGTTTATACACACACACAGCGCGAGCGTTTAATTTTGTTTTTGCATGGCAAATGTGACATGATACACTTTAATATCCACTGCTGTATGGATATCCGTTATGTTAATGTACAAAATAAATCTGATTTAATGTCCACAAACCAGGATTGAAGCATCTTTTATTAAACATGATGCTGTGGCAATAAAGATGGTAAAATTGCACTGTAAAACATGCAGTTTTAAAAACATTTTAAACTTTTACAACTCATTCTTGACCACGTTTGATATGATTGACGATCACAGCAAGCTAGATCTTGTAATCCCAGTTGCTTTGCGCACGTTCTGTCTTGTTGATATGATTATACGCGTTGCTATGGAGACATATTAATACGCAGCTGTCAATCAATTCGTTGGGTGGGGAAACGTCCTATGTCACGTTGCGGTCGGCCTCAAAATGAAAGGGATTTGAATCCTATTTTTAATGTGAGAAAAGAAAAAAAAAGACACTTATTGTCTTTATATCACCCCAATATGACTGTGGACACACTATACCTACACACAGTTCTGTCCAAACAGCTTACAAAAGATGATTTTCATCATAGGTGCCTTTTAAAAGCAACTGATTTAACCTTTTTTAATGTAAAAGTGCAGGTTTGTAACAATAAAAAATTTAATTTAGAAAGTATGTTGTTTTAAATTGTAATTTAAACAATGTTTATTTTTTAAATAAAGAAAATGCAGCCTTTGAGCATATTCTATCAAAATACCATTTTTATATACACTGACCAACTCCAAAGGTTTATCAGAACTGTTTAGGCACAGGTTTTCTTCCTCTTTTTGACTCATAGAGGAAGTCATTGAACATCTAAGTGAAAATAGGAAACAAAATAGTATTAGCAGTCATCAGTTGACCATGTAAATGGAGGAATTCCATTATGATAAACACAGTAAAGACAGCACATGTAATGTCAGGTATTGTTCAGACCTGTAAATTTAAAAGAAAACCAGTTGAAAGATGACAGAGACTGATGGTTATCTTGTGCAGAAGCTTTTCTTCTCTTCGTCTCTCTTTCACTTGCTCATTAACAATGACAGCAGCTCCAGAAACTGAGACCGGCCAGCTGTCAGGTTTTGTCCTGCTCAAACACCTAAAACCAAACTTCCTCATGGCACGACTATCTCATTTCTCTTTCTCTCTCTGTTCATGCGCCATTCCTTGCACCTATTTGACTGATAACTATCAAACACACACAGGCATCTGGTGAACGGACGCCACCATCTGTCTGAAGTCACTAACCACTTGGGCCACTTGAATTAACCGGCGTTTTTTCTTCCCCTGACATGACTGTTTTGATAACCTGTTTATGTTGAAGTGATGTTGAAGGTGCTTGTTTTCGAGACCACCAGAGGGCGCGGGTGAGCGGTTTATATGAGAAGAAATATAAATCTTTGCGACCTCTGGTGGTGAAGCTTGTGTTTTTGTTATTCACGGTTTGTGACAACCAATTATTCTTTGCAGGATTCGTCTAATTTAATGGTTCTTGTTTCTTCCAGAAATTTAAACGGAATGAATGCTGCTTTGCTCCTTTTTTAACCATTTGTGTTAAAAGTCTCTGTGTTCTGTCCTGAGTTCGTGTGTGTTTCTGTCGTCTGTGTGGTGTGTTTTCTTCTGACAGTGATGTCAGTCTACTAAGGGCCTGTTTGTCTGGTGGCGCTTTATTTTTTGGGATGCTTGTGTGCTCGGCCTGACAGACTGTAGGGGCAGGTGACTGTCGGATTTGAGTTGTTACCATGGTGATGGGGCTCGGTAGAATCTTTTAGAGCATCTTGAACAGACCTGCATCATTCCACCCTACTTCATGTTACTGAAGCAGTCTGTCCGATTCATCTGTTCATTGGTATTAAAACATGCTTGTTTCCAGATGCACACAGTAATTGCATGACTGTGCATTTTAAATTGTCGTACCGTGATTTTAAAATTGATAGAGAGTGAAAATAGAGTAGTGAATAAACCCCAATTCCCGAAAAACTTGGGACGTTTTCTAAAATACAACGACATCAGGAATCTGTGATTTGTTTATTCTCAATAACTTTTATTTAATTCACAAAAGTATTTTTCATTTAAATTAAGGGTTAAAGAGAACGAACAAACCATTGTGTTCCAGTTTACAAAGTGTCCCAGCTTTTTCTGAGTTTAGGTAGTAAAATTGAAAGCAGTTTCAAAATAGGAATGAACAACTGAATTGGTGGACTGAAGGTTCTGGAGGGGTAAATGTTTTTTTTGTGGTGCTGGACATGATCCCCCTTTCTGCTCACTGTACTAAACAAGTTAAACTAGAACTCAAACTAAGACTAAACCTGTTGCAATTTTTTTCGAGGAGCCCCTATGAGGGAGAGGGTCAGGAGGAGGGGAGCAGGTGAGAACAAAACCCAAGGATTTCTTCATTGGACCTAATCAGTAGATCCTTAGAGGTGTAATTGGGCAGCAAAGTGGCTTTTAAATGGTTGATAATTGGTTTCAAACAAATATTAGTAGAGACCCAGTGGGATTTAATTAGAGGATTAATTGCAGTGTGTTTGAGTGTGTATGTGTGCATGTGTGTGAGGGAGCGAGAGAGGATATGTTTTGATTTTTATTTGATTCATAATTTCCTTCTGAAGTTTGTTTACAATAAATGCATTTCACGTACTGCCTGTATCTTTGTTTCTAAAGGGCAAACACATGCACAGCTGAATGTTTTCTGACTACAGTAATCAAATCTTTAATGTTCGAAGTACATCTGCGCTCGACCTCAGATATTTTAAACATGATCTTTAACAGGAACCAAAAGAAGTATTAGTATTGTAATACATTTAAATATTTGAAATCGTACCAGTGTAACGCTGCCTTCAAGTCATATAATTGTTAGGGGTTTAGCATAGATGCCACCGCTATCGTCGTAATGATCAAATGACTGTTTGTCAATGTTTACAGTCTGCATTTTTTTGCCCCAACAATGGCACATGTAAATGAACAGCCAACTGTTTACCTGAAAAGCCACTGTTTACCTGAAATTGTTCTCATGTAACACCACCCTAATTTTGTAGGTAATTTGGGTTTTCGTTAAAAGCAGAACTGCCATGACAATACAAAATCTCACAGTAACCAAAATTTTGGTAGAGTAGATTAGCTGATGTGCATTTTGTCCTTCAATTTCTGATAAGCTCCTAGAAAAACCAAACATCAAATGTGTCATCCATACCAGTGTTTCTCAACCATGTTGCCGGAGGGCCTCCAGCTCTGCACATTTTCCAAGTCTCCTACACTATACACACCTGATTCAGATCATCAGCTCATTAGCAGAGACTGAAAGACCTGGGCTGTTTCTCAATATGCGTTCTTTAGCGGTCTTGTGTCCTCGTGTAACGTCATCATCATCCGCCGAATTTCAGTTCCAATACTCAAGACCGCAGGAACGGAGGACAGATAAAAACTCCCGGATGAGTTCTTGATATCAAGGACGCACCGATGCAGACTTGAGCACCGAACTCACTCTAGAAGTCCCAGAAGTCATTGCGACTGGAGGTGGGAAGCGCAGCATTTTATATAGATTTATTATTAAAGTTCAGAGATGACACTTATTTACCTCAGGAGTTTCCCTCAATGAGACGGTGAAAGTAAACATTAGCATGAACATCTTATTAAAGGCATAAACACATTAAGGGTGTTTATGTGTTGAAATTTGTATCAAAATCTGTTTTATTTGTGATGTACAGTGTATATTTGTAAAGTCTTTATGCAGAGTATATAGTGTGAAACGAGGGAAAACAATCGCTGTATAAATGCTGTAATATTTAAATAGTTTTTCGGTTAAAGATGTGTGAGGGTCATGTGACCATCAGGAAGAACGCAGCATCTCATTTCTCACAGGACGTGTTCTCTGTCCTCGCGGTCTCCCGAGTTCGTTCACCCGACCTGGCAAGACCGGTCTCCACAAGAACACGAGTCCGTTCTTTGCGTTCTTGGAATTGAGAAACAGCCCTGGAATCGGTATGACAGACAAAGGAGACATCCAAAACATGCAGTGTTGGTGGTCCTCCAGAAACGCGGTTGAGAAACCACCAACTACAATCAAACAGTTTTCCACATTCGTTAATAACTGCCCAAAAGGACTTGAAAGCAGTATACAGTTCTTGATTTAGACTAGCAATACCCAACTCAGCCTAAATCAGCTTGTCACCGAGCAATATTAAGGGAAATCATATTTAGAGATAAAAGTATATAAGGCAGATTCAGAGCGTCTTTAAGGTTTAAAGTCACACTAACAGGCTCAGACTTCCCTCAGCTGTCATTTTCAGTCTAGACTGAACAAGGCATCCGGTTTCTACATTCAGCACGTGAGGTGTTACTTCACATCCAGACACCAGAAATCCTCCAAGTTGGAAGGTGTTCATTTATAGAAGAATCCTTTCCTCTGTTCCATGTGTTTGCACTTGAACATCTGCATGCATGCTCCTTTCCTCTGCGATATTTCCAGTTGTTTATTGCTGAATATCTCTCTCCAACCATATTCATTGCCTCATCCTCTTTCTCTCTCTCTCTCTCTTCCTCTTCAACACACTCGATTTCCCTCAACCCTCCATTTTTATTCTCTCAACAATTTCTCACTTTTCTCCCACGCACCTTCCCACATCCTCTTTGTTCTCTTGTTCCTTCCTTTCCGTCCTTGTTCACCCCCTACCGATATTCTCTTCTCAACCTCCCCCACCTCCATCCTTCTCTGTCCATCCCTGTCTCTACAGATCTATGCTCAGCAGCGCAGAGAAGTCGGAGAAAACTAGCGTCGGGCCGGAAGATGAAAACAAAGATTCCTCCTCCTCTCCGGGTGACGGGACTCCTCCAGCCGCGCCAGTGTCCTCTCTTAAAGACCAGTCCAAACCTCGCTCTCTCCGCTTCACCTGGAGCATGAAGACCACGTCTTCTATGGAGCCCAGCGAGATGATGAAGGAGATCCGGAAAGTTCTTGACGCCAACAGCTGCGAGTACGAGCTGCGCGAGCGTTACATGCTGCTTTGCATGGCTGGCAACCCTGCCTGCGACAATTTTGTGCAGTGGGAGATGGAGGTGTGCAAGCTGCCCCGTCTCTCGCTCAATGGCGTACGCTTTAAGAGGATATCCGGGACGTCCATTGCCTTCAAAAACATCGCCTCCAAAATCGCCAATGAGCTCAAACTGTGAGAGGGAGATGCGCAAATGCAAGTGAAAAAAGTAGCATTTTAAAGAGTCTCTGAACAGGGATGAGCACTACTCAAACATGAGGGTAGATACAGGGAGAGGTATAGGATCAGATTCATAAACACAGGGGGAAAATAGCACACTGACCCATCAATCCTGCATACGATGAGGAGTTTTAGTACGTATAAACTCTGCAGGTTCTGAATACGTTCAATTCAGCAAGGCGACGAGTCTCTCGACACATTTTGTTTTCTGCTGAAAATGAATCTTGAACTAATTTCTGGTCTCTTCGTACACTTGCACACAAACGCACCTATTGCCTATTGAAGTGGATGGAGGATGAATGCCAAACTTGAAGAGACCCCAAAGTATTGATAGGTTGAAGGTGGATCATTTAGAAGCCAAGAATGATGTTTGTGGCCACTTCAGAGAGACACACACACACTCTCTCTCTCTCTCTCTCTGTGTTTATTTCTTCCTCTTAATCTGTCGACAGGGTTGCGCCTCACCGTTTGTTCCGTAAGGGCCAGCGCACTTGATCAATACTGAGAGGACTGTAAATTCTGGTTAAGGTGATTTTAATTCTTAATCGGCTGGGTTTAGATTTGCTGCACTGGAATGGGTGAATTTCTGTTGCCTTTTTATTTTCTTATAGAAATGAAATGTTTCATTGTTGTATTTACCAATGATTATGTTTTAATATTATTCTTAGGAACAACAAATTCTTTTTTTTATTATATTATTATTATTATTATTTGTGGTCTTGTGCTCTTGATCGTACTATGCCTTTGTATAAAGAATGTCTGAAAAAAGCACCACACGACTCCCACGGAACGTTTCGCACTCTTGCCCCACTTTGCCACAAAGGATCATGGGGCAGCAAGTACTCTCCTCATGTTTAAAATTTTAAAAACGTCACTGGAAAAACAAACATTTAAGGACTCAATTCATGCAACCGATCATTCCCATGCCATTTTCATAACTAAGGAACTATTTTTGAGGGGATCCACGACCCTCCATGCTTCAAGCCAAGAACTTTCCACTTTCGTCTACATCCGCAGGAGGCTTTTGGCATTACTCATTTGATGGTACACTCTTTCTAAAAATGTGTCTTGATCGAATGTGTATGTATGTATGAGAGATGAAGATGTCTGAATAACCAAAAGGCGTGCTTAGTTTCATATTCAACGCAGAGACTATTAATAGTAGTACCTGCCATGTTTCCAATATTTTGTTGGCATTATCATTTTCACTCTTGAAATCAGTTCAGATGTCATCCGCGCACAAGCAGATCAGTAATTCGAGCAGATGGGAACCAACCTGCAAAACAGAGCGAGAAAGCACACTGACTGCAAACTAGAGTATGTTTCCATCCTTTTCTGCTGAGCTGTACATGCTTGCATGCATTCTCTAGTTGACATCGGGTGCACAGTCACCTCTGTTATTGTGTAAAGAGGACAGGGGATGGGATCAGATCTCCTTTTAAAGTCTGTCGACAGTTTGGGGGACAACTGTGCACATGTGTGTTTTATATCTTCATAGAAAATAATGATTATCTTTTTTTTTTGTCATGTACTTTGCTGTTCTCACAAACGATCATTTGTTCAAGGTGCTGGGGATCCAATTATTTTAAGTATTGTTTGTTTCTTCAGGGTTGATTTATTTTATTCACAACATTTTATTTTTTAATTTTTTTGCTGTAATTTTATTATTTGTGTCAGACTCTGCTGTTGGGTTAGGGGGGTTCACATAGAAGTACACCAAATGTTTTTTTTTTTTTTTTGTGCAAAGATATGATTGACGATAGTAATAAAACAATTAAATTCAAGTTGGCTGTGTTAAAACGGATGCAGTTTGTTGCAGCTCTGGCATATCCGAAGGTATTTGATATCAAATAGGCTCTTCAAATACTTGCTAGTAACTGGTATGCCATACAGGTGCCACACGGTAATTAACATATAATTAACACATATCATAAGCTTTGAGGACACTTAAAGTACACTGTAAAACCCAAGAGTCAACTCAAAATTTACAGAAAGTTACTCATTTGAAAAGAGTTTTGAACTCTGTGTGCAAAGTAATGAGTTAATTCAATTCCTCATTAATTTAAGTTCACAGTACTCGTATATAATTGTTTTTTTGAACTCAAATGGTTTGTAGCAATCGGTTTCCTTAAACGGTTTGAGTTGCTTTAACTTATTAGGTTTTACAGTACTCAGTTGGTTTGAGTTCTCTTCATTTATTGGGTTTTACTGTGCTCAGTTTGCTTCGTTTACTCAAATGGATTAAGTTCACAGTGCTCATTAGGATTCGTTTTTGAACTTAAATGGTTTGTTGTTATCGGTTTCCTCAAATAATTTGAGTTACCTTAACTTTTTGGGTTTTACAGTGTAGGGCTGCACGATACTGGACAAATTTTACATTGTAATATTTTTTTCTCTGTGATATATATTGCGATGCCAATACAATTTCATCAGATGACCTAAATAGCTCTATTTGCATAGTAAATACTTTAGATAGATTGGGATGATTCTGTAGGGGAGTGAAATATAAATATATTTTTACGTTATTTATTTTAAAGTGAAATTAACTGTACTTTATAATTATCTGGAGAGAGTAACAGTATTAAGGTGTAGAAAGTGACTGTAAAATAACATAGCATAGTTTTCATCATAAATAATTCAATAAAACTGATCTTTATTAAAATTCTTTATGCACTAGTAAAATGCTCACACAGTCAGGGGCCTTAAAAACACACCCAGACCTTACATCTCATGTGTTTTGGTTTCTGATCCTGACAGCATGTGTCTAAACGCATTACGCTTGAACAACTAAATGAACGCTGAAGTCTATTTAACTGATTGTATTTTAATTACATTACAACATTGATACTGTAAAAAGAACTGTATAAAAAAAATCACATTTACGGCTCACTGGAAGTTTAACAGTATGGGAAGAAACACTAGCTGCGCATATAGCCTATTGTGAATGCACTCATTGCAATATTGATGCTTTAAAGATGTATTGTGCAGCCCTACCTTAAAGAATGAAAATGCATCCTCGACATGTACAAAGGATTTTTTCCTTATGTTGAAAGAATATGTGCTGATATCTATAGCATCTTTTTTCCAGACTTTTATTCTAACGTCCTTTAAAATACCTTGTTTTGTGTGTTTAACAGATAAAAAAAACTTAGGTAAACATGTAAATGTTGAGTACATTATCATTTTGGTGAACTGTCCCTTTAAACTGCGGTCAAGCCAGCCGCCACTTCAAAATGAACGGTCATTCTAGCCGCCAAGGTATTTTGGCGGTCGCACATATACTGCGTGTTACGGTAGAGCGCCGTAGAACTGAACTAAATACATGTACTGTTGTTGCTAACGCATGTTTGTCACGATACATTAGCGTCTCTCACTGACTAATTATAAAATATTAAATAAGTTCGAAAGAAAATAGCAAATTAATGCAACTAAATAACCGGAAGTTCGGGATGGCTTTATCCGTAATTACAAAGTAAAACCCCTTACAATCTCATAAACCATACTGCTTTGTCACTGTATTTAAAAGGTATAAAAATAAACGGATTGATTTCAAAAGCCAGCTACATCTTAAATGGACTGCAGACCTTCCCACAGTGTCAACTAAACTTTTATCAAGATGTGGTATTAAAAAATAAGAGCCCTTTAAACCTAACACAGAACACGTCTGTGTTTCATTTTTAGAACAAAAATTATTAAAATAAAACTATTAGATATCACAGCCCAGTTTTACCTCAGATTAACAGTAGACATTACCACGGTGTCAATCAACCACTTCTCATGGGCATCTGATGTCAAATTATAAAATAAGAGTCCATTAAACCTTACACAAAACACCACTTTTTCCTAATTTCATAAAATTATTAAAATAAAACTATTAGATATCACCTCCCAGTTTTACCTCAGATTAACAGTAGACATCCCCATGGTGTCAATTAACTATTCCCAACGGCATCTGATGTCAAATTATGAAATAAGAGCCTTTTAAACCTTACACAAAACACCATTTTGCATTAATTTCATAAAATTATTAAAATAAAACTATTAGATATCACTGGCCAGTTTTACCTCAGATT
>CAIGQQ010037820.1:3701401-3789610 GCA_903798035.1 Danio albolineatus | reverse complement strand
CGTGTAAAACAGTTACAGGCTTCCCCTAAGAATAAGAGTAGATAACTTTTTTTCTTTCTAAAGCGCACATCAACAATAGCCTAAACCAGACAGCAGTTTATGACATTTCTACATGTGAATATTTGCCCCTTACACATGGCATCAGAGACTTGGCTGTTTGGTGACCAGACCAGCATGCTCCTCTGGTCCTTCTCACCATATCGGGATGCACAGTCTGTCAACACAAAGAACAAACATGTCTGTCGCACAGCAGCTTCTCTCAAATACATCTGCAACTGTTTCCTCCCTCCAACATCCTTGTCTTTTCACTTCACTGCCTCTCTGCTGTTTTTGTCTGTATTCTTATATAATATATATATAGTTTACTCAAAGACTCTATCTGTGTTCTCTCCTACTCCCCATAACTTGAGTGCACACAGAAACACCTACACACAGCCCTTTATCTTATCATGCTCATGCAGACAGAAAAAAAAATGCATGGAGTTCAGAGATACACTCATCTCTTCCGAGATTAACTCCCAACTCCCTCTTTACCTGGTTTGAACTCTGGGATCTGTGCCTGGTAGTCCCCACCAACGCGGATCATACTGTCTGTTCCAAAAGAGCAAGAGAGAAAAAGACGGTCAAGGTGAGGGGAAAAAACACAGGCACGAAACTGGCAGTGCATCCTCACAGAGGGCAGAGGAAGAAAAGTGGGTGGAGGGAGAGCAGAAACAATGAACAGGGATGCTTGACCGAACACACAGAGAGACACTGATATACCCAAACATTGTACACTTAAATTCAACCATTTAGGATTGATTTTGTGTTTAGGATTGTGCTACCATTTTAATGAATTAAAGGTGCAGATGGTGGCTTGGACTTGCTGGGTACAAATGTGTCAGACGTACCATTTGGGTGTTCCTCATCACTGCTCTCTTCCTCAGAGTGCTGGCTGTTCCCGTTCGTGACTGTTTTGGCCCTGCTTCGGGACAGCACACCAGACCCTGATCGCTCCATCACTGATGGAAAGGCTGAGAGAGAGATTTGTGTTGGCCTTTGTTTTCAAAGTCTTAAAGGGATAGTTCTCAAAAAAAAAAGCCTTCATTAAATATTCGCTCAGCTAACCTGTACCTTCTTCTTGTGTAACACAGAACAACATCATAACTGTTGTTGCCCACACAGAGAAGTCAACGAAGTCCAAAATAGTCCAGCAGGTCATACAGGTTTAAAGAAATTATGAATAATAATAATATACAAATTAATATAGATTATATACAAGTAATAATGTGCCAGTATATCTGAAACAAATAACTTTTACTGAAATAACATTATATCTAAGGCTTCATGCGTTCGTATTATTTGTAAATCAAAATGTGTCTAACTACATTATTACATAAATAAAGTTTAGGAATCCAACAATGTGGACATTTTTGGTTGATACTGATAACTCAGATGCCAATAAAAAATACATAGGCCAAAGGATAAAATTATTACATTGTTTTTCTGAGCCTACTTACAGAAACAGAATGAAAGAAATGTCAATATCTATTCTTCACTCTACCATAAACTCTCCTAAAGTATGTCTACTACATGCGACATGCCACATCTTGTAGAAGGCCTTAATTCAACAGCATCCATCTTAAGTGGCTCAACAAGCAGAAATAATCCACAATTTTATTTCATTTCATTTCTTATCTGGCGAATAACAATGAAAAGAAGCATTAATTGGGCCATACTGAAAGGGTCACCAATATACCATGCATGTTTACCATAAAAAAGACAACCAAGAGGATGTACAATAACTCGAGTCAACAAATAAAATGACTAATCGGACAAAATCACAAAAATTCTTATAATAATATAATCAATGAACATAATGGCAGAAAGGTTAAAGAACCTCTAAGGATGACATTTCATCATTAAGCCATATATATCAAGCATCAATTTCGCATTGTGTGAATCCACAATAGTCACATAGCAAGATCTGCAATGTTGAGTTGGTATTATTCTTGAACAGCGCTACACTTCAGGACATAGTGGAGTCATTTCAAATATAACCCTTACAGTGAAATGTATTTATTGCATGTGTTTTTGAGGCCTGTGAGCAGTTGAAGTTAATAAAGCTGGTTTATGTCACTAGAAAATATGTCACTTTAAGATTAACTGTACATAATTATTTACACAAAGGCTATACAATGTTGCTTTACATTTGTTTATTCAATTTCTGTATATGAATACTGTTAGACTGGCTCCACTTTACCTTTTGAAGACCATAAATCACTGTTCATTTCATTTCTCTTCGCTAGACTGTATTCATCAATGTTTGTACAAAATCATCCCAATAAATCAATAAAAAATAATAATGATTCCCCCCCCAAATAGAGCTATTCGAGTCATTTGGTGAAATTTATTGCAACATCGCAGAAATGATAAATATAAAATATATAAAATATAAATATATATTCAAATAATATATTTAATAATATGAAGGAATACCTCATGGCCAATCTTCATTATTCATAAAATATCACATTTTATATAAACTAATGGAGAAAATCAAATAAACCTCACATCAGTACATACAACTAAAATAAATCCTGTATTCAGTGTGGAAATATTTGTTTGTCTCAAGGGACAGTGAAGGGTTTAATTGCTGCTGGTTGTTTTGAGAGCCAGGTGATGGAGTTTATTTCGCCTGACTGAGGTATCAAAACAAACACAAAGCGCGGGATAGACGCACTCGAGTAACGTTTCTACAACGGCAACGAATTTAGATAACTTTCATTTGATTCAGCGCTCAATAAATGAGACTTTTATTCGGTGGACAAGAAGTCTTTGTTTCCCGAACGATAACGATGCCGGGAGTAAACGTTAAACTGACTTTACACTTTACAAACATGTGCATGAGCAGCTCCAGAACCACAAATAGTAATCTTTATATAGCGTAAACAAAGACCAAAGGCTTTATTTCTTTAGCCAACGTCGTCATGATAGCCAGCCACCAAACTGCACCTCTCGATGTTTACGTGAATTCTACAACTCAAGAGGTTGTATGAATTGTGATTTTTGAACATTTAAAGCAACTACACAAACAAAAAAGTGAATAATTCTGATATAGACAAGTTGGCTTAAAATATATAAATTTCGAGTAAAATCGTTTACATGATTATTAACACATACTTTATTACGCGTCATCAAAAAAAAGTTGAACAAAATTACATATCTGTTCACACTCACAAAAATCGTTATGTGTCATAAAATGAAGCGAATGGACCGCGTGACGTCACGACCAGTGTCTCTATTGATTGAAGTTGCCGTCCAGCGCAGTGTGAATCAAACGTGCCGTTCAGACGAGTCCAAAACACAGAATATATGCCACCGAACTGTCCATGGCATAACAAAGTGCCCAATCAACTCTTAACAGTGTTTCAGCTGAACGCAGTTATCGATTGCCCCCTTAAACTCCGAGAGGTCGCATCACTCCGACCACCATCCAATCATCCGTCCCTTGTTCATTTAAACATTTCTGCGAGTAAACGCGCAGGAGTCTAGATCGGCCCGTGTAATTTCACCATTACACTTGAGAAGTACAGATAATGAAAGAAACAAAAACATCTTACCCTCACCTCACTTTTGGTACAGTCGCTCACTCAAGTCTGAGTCCTTTTGTGTAGAGCCACGCTTATGTCCCTATTCCAGTTGTTGGCTAGCTGTCGCTGAACATTTGCCTTATAACGTTAGTTACCAGTCCGAATAGCAGTTCACTACCTGGCGTGCGGGCTTCCTCTCCTATTCAAACTTGTTAAGCAACAAATAAGTGCCGTGAGACATCAGCACATCGCACTTTTGCTCATATTCAACTACATTAAAGCTTCAGTGGATATTCGCACGTCCCTCATTCTCTCCAGTTCATTGCATCGCCCGCATAGGGATCCTATCCGTGTGTATGTGCCGGGGAGACCCGAGAACTCCTCACAACCGAGAAAACCTTCCGCCCTGTTCGCCTCTCCCCGACTAACTTCCATGTCAATTACATAGTCCCTTTAACCGGCATTAAATTCATAACAAGTGACTCTTACAACCTAACGATTCGATTCGTTTGCGTTAATCTGACTCTCGCTGTTGACGCACGGGTAGTGCTGAATTGGAAATGTTAAATGTAAACATGCCATCGTAAAGTGCGTTATTTAGACGTTGGTTGCGACTATATTTTGATTTAAACTTGTATTTGGACAAATGAAGAACATTTCGAACAACTGGCTTCATGAAATGAACTCAACACCGATCAATTACTTTGTGCTTTACCTGCGGTGCTCCCACATTAAATGATACGGAACTACTTCCTGCTGTGTGTGCGGAGGGATTCGTCAGCTGTGCAATGCAGTGATGAGGCTGCCCAGACCCTTCACTAATGTATGCAGGAAAGAAAAACACTACAACTTGCTTGAAAATTATTTTTTGTGGTGGATGTCGTGTATTAGGCATTAGGTACGGTTATTTTATCATATTTATTAGAAAAAAAGGGTAACTTGGTATTAATGAATTTGATAAGGCACACAGTGTGTAAGCAGTGTCTCATAATATCTAATCTACATCAATTAAACATAACCTAGAGGTACCACAGGTGAGAATAAACCTGATATCTAGGTACAATCCTAACACAGACAAAAAGACTGAATACTGGATTGAGGCTGGACTCCAACAGCCTCTGTCTCTGCCAGCAGGCCTATGTGGTGGACAGGTCCTTCCCTGCACACAGTATACGCTGATATTCTTCCTCTGTGGCCCTTGCAGAAAAGAACAGAGGCAGACATACCAGCACTTGTGGCACAAGACCCCTCCCAGCCATCTCTCTCTGTCTATGTTTCTCTCTCCAACCATCTCCTCCCTCCCCTCCTTTGTGCCATCTTGCCAGTACTGTGGAAAAGAACCATCTCCATTTTCTATAACTCACCTTATTTGTCCCTTTCTGATGATCTCTCTTCTCTTGTCTCTCTCTCTCCTCTTCCTCTCTGTTAGACTTCCTCCATCCTCATCACCTCTGAGTTCCTCTTTCCTCCCCTCCCCCTCTCTCTATTCCTCCTCTTCCTCACTCGCCCCCCCAGCACCCCCCACGCGGGCGTGCGCGCGCACACATGCACACCAGGCAGAGAATGAGGTTTCAGTACTAACAATCTTTGCTCTGCTGGCAACCACAGGCCTGAAGGTGATGCTTGAATCTCTCTGTTTTTTGATCTCCACCAACTCTCAGCAGTAACATGGAAGGCACAGCCCATTGTTCACGTGGTGCATTAGTATGGCCCTTTTAAGGTCGGTTCATGTTTATTTATGAACACCACAACAGTTATTAAAATCAGTCCATCATAGTTATCGAGCATGTATGAAGGTTTGGTGAGAGTTGTGGTGCAGCGGAAGAGATTTTAACAGCGGTGAACTCTCTGACCCCCCCTCCCTTGTTTCCCCTCCTGAAAATGCCATCTCTCCCCGTCGCGAGACAGATTACCCGAAAACAAAAGGGTCGAGGCGGGCCTTCGTGACGGGCCATCTGCGGGAGGGGCGTGGCCAAGAATATGCAGCGTTCTTTGCGTTCAACACATGGATGGGCATTTTAAGTTATGATCATGGCTGTGCCTTTCATCCATACAGTAATTTTAAAGATGCAATTTTGTCCAAAAAATCCTCGATGTGAGGTGCAAAGTTTATTGTTGATAGCCCACTCGATGCATTACAGGTAATTAGTACTGGTATTTAAATACGCTCTCTGTGCAGTCCAAACCGATTATTTTCCAGGTGGTGACAGAGTAGCAGTTCCTACACAGTAGCAACTTAAGTTGCTGCTCTATATTGTCAACTAGTGCTGCCTCGTGGACAAATGTGGTACTGTAGGGCCAATCTAGGCCACTGATCCTAACACTTCACTCAGACGTTTTAAAGTGGTGGCACTGGTTTACCTGTCTTAAAGAATCTAATGTACTGGAAATGCCAAAACAAACAAAATACAAAAACTATTTAAAATAATTGGCAAGCATTCTGTTTAGGGCTGGGCGATATGGCAAAAATGCAATCTTGTTAATTATTATCTATATTGAATGATAGCGATATCAGTTGTTGATGCTTCCAGAATTTAAAGAGTACCCCAACAACGACTGAAGCCACAAAAAATAGACATTAAAAATAGACATTAAATAAACATTAAATGGCATAACATATTTTCTGCCGATAAATTTTCAGTAGCTGAAAATTCAATACATCTCGAATATCAACACACTTTTTGATACCTATTTTTGCTGTGTGATTGACTCTTAGATCAATAAAAGTCCAGAGCTTATCATTGTTATCGACATTCATCTCATCAGGATTTGATATATAAAATTGTTTATCCGCCCAGCCCTAATTCTGTTCTATCCACAGCTGGCTCAATTTCACCTAATACAGTTTTCAGTCTTTTAATTTTTTGTTCACTATTTTATTTTTTCTAAATTATATGCAAATTTTCTATAATTATTGATTAGGATGGCAGTATTAAATTTATATCCCCAGTACAGCCAAACATCATGGCTATAAAAATCTGTCCATAAACGCTAAAAACATATTGAGTAAAAACACATTGAGGCTACTTTCACTATCTAACAACAGACAGGATTCAAATTTGACATATGGAATTATTTATTACTGAAATGTCCAGACAGCAAAAAGAAATACTGATAGTGACATTGTTAGAAACAAAGAGACAAAAAGGCCTAAATCAGCTGTCATTTAGTGCCAATGAAACTTAATAAAATCAAAACAAAACTATAAAGACTAATTAAATAGCTTTCATTTTTTTCTGTATTTGTATAAGTCAGATTGGATAAATTCTACATAAGCCACCCCCACTTATAGTTATTTTCTTTATTTGGAATTAGTTTGGATTAAAAGAAGTGGATATGTGTCATGACTATATTTAACTTTATTGGACAAGTCTATAAAACCATCCATAGTGTTCCATTCAGCTTTATACACTGGATGCATGCCAATGAACTGTTTGTTTTTCTCTTCTTTTCTTTCTTTTTTTAAACTCTTCAACTGATACAGAACGCTTCCTGGTGGGACAGAAAACAAAATGATTGTAGATTCCAGTTATATAATCTATAAACAAAACTTTAATATAATGTATGTGCCCAAAATCAGCTTTTTCACCTCTGAGGAGTTTAATAATAGTTATTTTCTCCTTTTGGAATCAGTTTGGATTAAAAGACGTGCAAATGAGTCATCATGACTATATTTGACTTTATTGGGAATCCTTTAAAATCCATTCATACTGTAGTGTACTCACTAGAGAACATTCAGCTTTATACAGCGATTTATTTTATTATTATTTTTTTTGAAGCTCTTCAACTGCTACAGAACACTTTCTGGCAGAACAGAAAACTAAATTATTGTTGATTCCAGTTACATAATATTTTTTTTATCTGCGATATATATTGCGATAAAATTTCACCAGATGACTCAGCTCTGTTTGCAATGTCATTATGTAGGGGAGATGATTTTGTAGGGGAGTGAAATATAAATCTCATTCATTCATTCATTTTCTTTTCGGCTTAGTCCCTTTATTAATCCGGGGTCGCCACAGCGGAATGAACCGCCAACTTATCCGGCATTTGTTTTATGCAGCGGATGCCCTTCCAGCCACAACCCATGAAATATAAATCTGTTTGTATATAATTTATTTTAAACATAAATACAGTCATAAACACAATTGGGCAAATATTAATGGGAAATAAACCATGCTTTAGGGTTTTCTGGAGAGAGCAACAGTATTCAGGTACAGAAATTGAATAAGGTACAGAAATACAAATGTAAAATAGCATTGTATAGTCTTCACCATTTAAATAATTTAATTAAATGAGTCTTCATGAAACTTTTATATGTCCTACTAAAATGTTTTAAACTCTCCTCATATGCTCACACAGCCACAGGCCCTAAAAACACATGCGGATGATAAACTTTCACTCTATTATGGTTCAATTCTGCAGTTTTGACCTGTGGTTCCTGCTCATCTAAAATCATGTGACTATTGCGGACGCATAAATTGCGATATTTATATATTTACTGTATAAGAATACTTTAATAAAACACAAGTGCACAAAATCAGCTTGTTTACCTCTAATGAATTTTGAAAGAACGTTAAACTGAAGCATTTTCCAATTTACCGCGAGAATCAACGACAACTTGTCACAAATGTGATTTATTTGCCATTTACTTCCATTTATAGTCACAGCTCAGAGAATACCTCTGAAAAGTGAGGAAGCATGCGGTGAGCGCTTGACCTTTAACCCCAAACCCTATGTCGTCATTTCCCCAAGACTCGGCGGCTAATGCCCAATGCTGCTGAGAGGGAGAGAAAGAGTGAAGAGAGGGAGGGAGGAAAGGAGAAGGAGATAAAGAAAGGGAGAGCAGAGCGCGGAAATTTCGTGCCCGCTTCTTGGCGCGAATCTGGCAGGGGGAAAAATAAAAGCGAGCCGCCGTCGCCAGTCGCTTTATAGATGGTTGTTTCTGACGCCGCCAGTCCCGCGAGCCCTTCTGTTATCGCAGCGCTGCGTTAGCATTTTTAACATTCTTTACCTCAGACCACATCTCATCTCCACATCTCTAACTTCTTTAAAGCGTTTTAGAGTGCAGTAGACGCGTCAAGCTGGTCCTATAAAACCTGCACAATGGGGGTGAGTTTGTCTGTCCATGTTGTGTGTTGTTAGCTTTGCTCTTATTTGGCTTTTGATAAATGCGTGCGGCAGTTTGAACAAAGACTGATGGAAGCAAATCATGATGCCCGGAAAGAGAAACACGGAGGTAAACGGCGGACCTCATAAATAACGAGGGGGTGGTGTTGAACGATTTGGTGGTTTAAAGATGCCCGGGTCCCGAATGGATTCCTGTAGTGTCCACTAATGTCCTCCTCGAGTGGTTTCTGGTTCATTTTCTTTCCAGGTGCCTCGTCGAATGCGCCATTTCTTTAATATTAAGCACAACAAAACACCGATACACTTGACACCGCAAACTGTTGCTGTTTTCGCCTTTATCAGTGTCCAATAGTCGACGTACTGAAGTCATACGAGGACTGGGTCAGATATGAGTATCGTGTAATGAATGTATTCGAGCTTCCTCATATTTGGCTATTTAATCAGCACGATGCCAGCAGCCACTGAGAGACAGCCTCACACGACAGCGGTCAACCCGAATTCAACAATACACATCTATTTCTGATATTGCTCAACTTTATGTACACATCCCTTCAATCGACAAGCCCTGAAAACTGTTCTTCACCACGTGCCTTGTGTTCTCAGCACCTGTTTCCTGCTTCTCTTTTCATGAACATACCTGAAGCTAAAAAAAAGCTGGCTTGATGTGCTTTACATTAGTTATTGGTTTCTGGTTTATTGATATGGTTCCATTGTGATGGATTATAATGCAGGATATAAATGTGCACATTTGTAGGTCATATGATGTACTTCAATGTAGTCACATATGAGCAATTCCAGCCTTATAGATGTGACATTTTCAGTAAAAACTTCAGATATAAAAATACAGAAAGTATATGTTGAGATTATATTGAAACATCTGTTTATATTTTCCAAAAAAAAAAAACTAACCACAGAGTTAGGGGATCAGAAACCTATTAATCTGTAAACATTATTTATGTTTTAAATGAGCGAATTAAACATGTGTAATGGATGTGACCAAAAAAAGTTTGTGATTTACAGTATACAACATACTTTGTAGAAATTCTGTGAATTAAAATGCACAACACAAAAGAAATAATGCTAAAAAAAGATAAGAGTTGTCTCACTATAGAACAAACATGATTGATTTTATTTAACATATTTTGCATTTATGAGGAAAAAGCTTCGTTATAGATGTGACATGTGAAATTGGCACTTTTTTGACTTTGGTAAATCAAATATAATTGTTTGAAAACATAGGCAGAAGCATCTTAGTGTTTTTACAGTACTGTGAAATACAAACCTTAACACAAAAAAACTTAACCTTTTTGCAATTTTAGTGAAAACTTAATTTTTTTATGGCATGGTTGACATTTGCATGGAATTGCTCATTTGTAGATATAAAGATAGTTATGCACACATTATAATGTTGATGTGATGTGTTTTGATGGCAACGTTTGTGCTTTCTTGTATCGGATGGATGGTTATGAGGATATTATCTAGCCATTTAGATTTTTGTTCAAGCTTTGGACATCGTTTTAGTTCAAATAAGCCAGACAAAATAAGCCAGGCAATATGGGTAGTTGGTTGTAAATATTATTAAGTGTTTAATTCAACAAATCTTGTTTGATTTAATTCTGTTGTTATTTCATAGACTGTGTTGTAAATTTCTGAGAATACTAGTAAAAATATCATGACACATTAAACAAATGTTAACATTTCTACATGTAATGTAATAGTGAGCAACATGTTTTTAAGCCTGGGCTGGTATATGATTCTGACAGTATAATAACCTTGGATATAAATATCACGGTATCACAATATTGTGATTACTGCTCTAAAATAAGTTATTTTTAAATGTCTGGGTAAAAAACAAAACCTTTTTCCCATTTGAACACATTTTATTTTGAGAAACATTTAAAATATTTTGTAACAGTAAATATGTCAGGCTAAGTACTTCAAATAAGAATAATTCATTGACTTCTGCTGCCTTCTTAGCTTTAAAAAAACACTGATTTCTTTACAATTTAAAATGAAATAGTTTATCACAATAACTATATCTAGAGCCATTCACAGCTTGATGTATTCCTTTTGTTTTATTAAAAACGTTTTAAGAGATCACAGATTTTTGGCTTTCTCAAATTTTTAAAGTCACATCTTATTAATGCGTTATGTAATATTTTTCAATGCAGCTTCATTGTAATAAATAGGGAAATAGGTGTTGTTGAAAACCTTTAGTTGTAAAACAGCTCTACACAAGACAATTGTGTAATTATTCAGTGCACTTTATTTCAGTGATCCAGTTCAGAACCCACTCTTTGTATATTTATTCACATCATACGTTTATCACCCTCTACTCTCTAGACACATTTATTGGCGGTCAATCTGTTGGTTTTGTTCACAGTTGGCTTTGAATTTTCCCTAAGAAAGACTCAAGGTTTTAATACATAGTATGAATTTCAAAAGCCTTTTCCCTCCAGTTTTTTTTTAAACCCCAACGATGGTGTTTAACAGTGTCTCCATTTATCATTTAGCGAAAATCAAACCGAGCGAAGGAGAAAAAACAGAGAAGACTTGAAGAACGGGCAGCTATGGATGCAGTGTGTGCGAAAGTGGATGCAGCCAATAAGGTGCTCTTTAAAAGAAACCATTTCTAAATCTGACCAATTGTCTTAATGTCGAAGTGTTCATATTTCTGCAGGGAAATATTAAGCTAAATTACCTCATGTTTTATTTTATGTTTTAAAACAGCTTGAAGATCCTTTATCTGCCATGCCAGTGTTCAAGAAATATGACAGAAATGGGTACGCTCCCCTTATTTTTCCATTCTGTCAGGCGTCATAGTCTATAAAATTGTAAACCATGATTGTTTTTTGTTGTTGTTTTTTTTGCATGCCATATTGATCTCATGAATGTCTGAACCTGTCACAGACTAAACCTGCAGATTGAGTGTAAACGGGTTACTGCGTTGAGTCCAGATACAGTGGAGTGGGCCTATGAGCTGACCAGAGCCAACATGCAGACGCTGTAGGTATTAAATAAATGTGAGGTAATCCAGCATCTTCTATTGTTAGACGTTACTATGCATTATTCAGATGCTACTGAATCGTGTGCCATTGAGAAAATGATTTGAAGTGACTTCCTGTTTGCAAGTGATATTTAACATTCACTTGAAAACAAGATTATGGTGATTTACTCAACTAGTTACAAACCTGTTTGGTATTTCTTCTGTGGAACATACATGAAGATGCTAGGGAATGTTTTGTCTGTGGATTTTATTGTGTATATGTTCCATAAAAACATTTACTACGTGGTTAGAAGGATGCAGTGCAAGTAAACGATAGCTGAAGAATGGTCATTTTGGGTGAACTGTCCCTTTAAAGCTTTTCTACAGCTGGTCATTTAGCTGTTTTCCATGCACCATGTTTCTGTGAACTATTGCTACAAGCCTGTGACTAATGTGCTTGTGCTGTTTGCTTCTGAGAAATGTTGGTGCTCTTGTAATTTGTGCCGTTTTTATAATGTTGAATTGTGACCTTGTTTTGGCAGATACGAGCAAAGCGAGTGGGGATGGAAGGAGAGGGAGAAGAGGGAAGAGATGAAAGACGAGAGAGCCTGGTATCTGCTGGCCCGTGATGCTGACTCTACACCTCTAGCCTTTTCTCACTTCCGATTCGATGTGGAGTGCGGAGATGAGGTTTTATATTGGTAATGATTGTTACTTATTACACAGAAAGCCTATGAATTTTGTATCTTTATGTAAAATGCATTTTTTTAGTACCTTCTTTTTCCTGATATTAGAGTTTTTTATTATTATTATTATTATTTGAATCAGTAAAGTATTTTACCATTTTTAAAATAAGGGGATTTTGCACAAGTGTTTTAACTTAAAACAAAAGCTTTTAACTGCTTTGACTTGAAATATATGAAAGGTTTTTTTTAACCATACCATTGTCTGCTTTGTGGTAACTACAAAAATGCAATTTTGTGAAAACAGTGACGTCCGCTTAAGCTTATTATGCAGTCAGTCTTTAGGCATGTGAAACTAAAACAACAGTGACAGACTACAGGTCTACATGTATGCAGACGCGTAGTGTTTCTTCACAAAGAAATGCATTATGCAGCGTTTTTACTTGTTGCTGAGAGGTATGGATGTGGAAGGTTTTCACAACGTTGTCAACTGTTTTCAGTACGTTGTGTAAACATGCACTTTTAACACAGTTAATTTTGAAAAAAACAAAGAATTCTCAGGAAAATTGTAATCGTATATTAACATCAGAAATCTTATTTAATTAAATATTTATCTATAGATATTATCTATTGTTGCTGACATGTTATTAGATAAAAAAATATGGCATTTAAAATGTAAATTATGCTTTTATTTTGGTAAAGTTTGTGGCTCAAATTTACCAGTAAACTTATGGATTAATTTTAGCCGCACAGTTAGTGTGTTTGTTAGTTGCTTTAAATGAGACTTTTTTCTTTTTTTTTAATGAAATGAACACTCTTAAGGACATTTTTAACAAAGTGACATCAGAAAAGGTTTAGAATTTTTGTCATGTATTAACACAAAAAAATCTTATTTCATTTATGTATTCATTTGGTTGTTGATTTTTAATTGTATATCTATTATTGAAATGTTCCTTTCATGAAAATAGCCTTGGTTGCTGACATGGCATTAAATTAAATAAAAATTGAAATTACTTGCTTTAAATGTTTAATATTCAATTTATATATATATATATATATATATATATATATATATATATATATATATAATTTCTCCATCTTTATTGCTATAGTGCTTTTACGATGCACATTGTCAAAGCAGCTTAAAATATTCTAATTCAATCATTTCTGTAATATGCGAGTACTGTTATGTTAAACATTTACTTAATTTCTGATTTTGAATATTTATGTATTTATCTGATCCACAGCAAGTAATTTGTTCCTCATTTTGAACACAATGTTTATGAAAAATTATTAGCTTATTGACATCTACCAAGATTGTGATATTGTAGGTAGGATGGCTCGTTATTGATGCATACCTGACATTGTGCTATTTTGTATTTCTGTGATACACATTGGAATGTATATACTATTTCACCAGATCACTTGAATAGCTCTATTTAGAAATAATTTGTTCATTTTAGATTGACTGGGATGATTCTGTGAATCGTGCATGAAATGTAATAAATTAGAAGAATAGCCAAATGCAATAGAGCAAATATGAAATTGAAATAAACATTCATTTTATGGTTTTCATGGAAATCATGTTGTATTCATGTACAGAAATGGGAATAAAATGAAATATAAAATAACACTGTAAAGACTTTAATTTTTCAATAGTTCATTAAAATAATTTTCTATTAATGTTACAAATGGTAAAAATGTGTGTGCCTGAATGCTTTAAACTCTCTTAGGGCTTAAAAATGTGCAAATGATAAACCTTTACGTCATTTTAGTTAAACTCTCCAGTAACTCTACTAATCTCCTGTATTTTAAATTTGGCTATATTATCCCAATATAATATATATAATCTCAACAGTTCATGCAATGTGGCTATTGCAAATGTGCACATTGCTATATCGATGCTGAAGCGATATATTGTGCAGCCCTAATTTTAGGTGTAATACTGTATAGTACCTATCTATCATTCTCACCTCTTGTGTCTGTCTTTATTTCCTAGTTTTGTTCCTCTCATTTTAAAGATAATTCTGACTGTATCTGTTGCTCTGTCATTCATATATCTGTCTGTCAATCTGATCTGTCTATCTACAATAGAAGTGTTTCTGCGTCTGTCAGTCATTAAAGCCATTGTTTGTATGTGTAGGAAGGCTTCTGTCTGGCGTGTTATTTTTGCTGCTTGTGACTTCACTGGTTCTCTGAGTCATAAAAGACTCTTGCCCTCAGAGATTGCTGTTTGTTTCTCACTGTTTCTAATAATGTCTCCTCAGTTATGAAGTGCAGTTGGAGAGCAAAGTCAGACGGAAAGGCCTGGGGAAATTTCTCATCCAAATCCTCCAGCTTATCGCCAACAGGTACCACAACAAACACTGCTCTCAAGGAATTATTTGTTTCTCATTTGTTACTTTTAGCAGAAATAAATGGTTGTCTTTTTGTGTTTTCGCCTTTCTCTCAGCACGCAAATGAAAAAGGTCATGCTGACAGTATTTAAACACAATCATGGGGCTTACCAGTTCTTCAGGGAGGCTTTACAGTAAGACCTGTTCTTCTGCACTCATTCAACACCTCCTGTTTCAATAATCAACCAATCACTTCTATCCGCTTGTTAAGCTCTGTTTGGATGGAATACACTTTCTTGGTCAAAGCGCTTTAAATTCTCTCTCTTAATAGCAATTTATGACCCCTTTTTAGTTATTTCAAAGCAAATCTTTTACAATATCAAGGCGTTCACTACAGTTACTGGACTTGCTGTTTCCAAGACACCAATGTTTCATAGATTTCTAGAAGATGAATGACTTTCAGACCATGCTAATTTACTTTAGACGTGGATGTAAACGTTAGAGTCAGGATTTTCAGTATTATTCAGGGTTTCTCAATCACATTTGTCCTGCTAAGTGGACTCCAAAAGATATTCCGCCATGATTTCAGAATGGAGGGAGCCTATGCGTTTCTTTCAATTGATGTTTTAGTGTGTGATGTGAATGTAAATTGTATTTATTTATGGAGGTATATTACGTCACACTTCTCTAGTAAGGCGCTGCAGGCAATGCTGTTGTGTAAATCTGTGAATGAATGAAATGTGTCAAAGAGAAATAAAAGTTTCTCATGCTCCGGTAGGGTGCAGAGAAGAAATGACTTGGGAAGAATGCACACTGCGTAGGGAATGTGTCAGTCAGAACACAGATCATGCGTGGATTCTAATGAGCTAGTTATCTAAAGCAGCTGTGAGAGATATAGAGAGACATGAAAAATATGCAGATCGGTAGGGAACGAGGAATGCTGGTAATATTTCATTAAACTGTGAGTGTACAGTAGTCAACATTTGAAGTGGATCAAAAAAAGAAAATGACCTGAAACTACTCGACACCCATTCTTTTCTTGAGACGATTTTTATTAACTTTTTTGATCCACTTCAAATGTTGACTACTGTATATTAGTACCATTCATTCACTTTTGGTGACTGTGGCTACGTCAAGTATCCTTGTTTAGTAGTTTTAAGGGCTGTCTCAATCGCAAAAGTCTTCCAATGCACTGAAAAGTTGAATGTGATGACAAATGGGACCTTTTTTATAAAAACAGTCCATTATTTATTTATTTTTAACATGAATGAACATGGCTAGATGGTTTAGGAAAAATCTAGAAAACATTCATAATTGTTTAATGGTTGAAATGTTGCTGGCAGTGTTGGGGAAAGTTACTTTTGAAAGTAATGCATTACAATATTGAGTTTCTCCCTAAAAATGTAGCTGTTTTGCTGAGTTACTTTTTTATTTTAAGTAATGCATTACTTTTACTTTTGAGTTATCTTTGCGTTACTTTTTATTACCTGGCTAAGGCTTGATCTCTTTGAGAACTTGTTTTTTCTTTCTTTTTTTAAATAGATGAGCTCTGCAAAAAAACACATCAAAAAATAATATTTTAGGATAATGTTATCGGAAAACTTCCTCACCCCAGAGCTATACATGCAGTAAATACAGATTAATAAAAGTTCAAAGCAGTACGTTTGCTACTATTGCACTATTTGTCTTAAGTAAAATCATTGTCATTGAGACAATCCCCCTTTTCTTTATTTTCGATGTGTTCAAAGTAATGAACACATGCTCTCATTGACTGCGTGATTTAATTGACTAATTTTAATTCAGTAATTTTTTTAAAAAGCTAATTAATCAAACGAAAAAGTAACACGCATTGCATTTTTTAAAAATTAACTCAAATTTATTTTTTTATTTTTTTAAAGTAATGCGTTACTTTACTCGTTACTTAAGGCTGCGTCACGGACCTCCACTGACTGCACACGCACCTCGTGAAATGGACGAGGCTTTTACATTTGAAGTGTTCGTCGTAGTGATTCTTTAAAATGACAGGGGGGGCGGTCAAAAGAAACCCACCGTAAAGTCCATTGGATAAACAGAAGGATGTTTCTGGACCTATGTGATATTAATATCATTTAAGTTTTTTTTTAAACAAATTATTTTAATAATTTATATGAATGATCGTACAGTTGTTTTTTATAATCTTCTTAAGATTTTTTTAAAATCAATCTCATCACTTGCTTTTTGTTCATATCTCTGACAGTTCTACCTATTTAAATTTCAATAACAACAGAAGGGTTGCTCTACAAATATATTTATTATGGCAACTTACTGTTATGGCAACTTACTAAAAAATACAGACGTTTATTTTTAGATTGAGCCCACTCCACAATTCACACATTACAGTCTGGCTAGCTTGTGTCATCAGCTTATATGCCAAGGCAATAATGGTCCAACATTTCTTACCATTATCACCAGTAATGCTTAGAAAAACCATTTGGGTCTTCACTTTTGCCATGGCTTCTTTTTTTGGCTTTAAAAAATGTGTTTCTAAACATTAACAAAAACTTTCCTCCTTTTCCATGGCTCTTGCAATTTCTAGCCAAAAATTATTGGTCATCTGGTTATCCCTATGCTCACGCATGGATGGATCATAAAGATGTCTGTACAGTCGTACCTGTTTCAGACAAAATCTTTTCAAAGTGTTTCAGACAAGGGTGTAGGTTTGCACTTGACATTAAGGGGAACAGGTGACTATATATACAATGGCCTGACTATTTAACCTAATAAATCATATATGGAGAAGATTAATTAATAGTATATTTTAATATATACGTTTCAGATTTCAGGTTGTTTGAAAGACCAAAAGTTGTATTATTATTATTATTATTATTATTATTATTATTATTATTATTATTATTATTATTATTATTGTTATTAAAGTTAGAATTTTTCTTTTTATTCAAATGCCTAAATTCTGACTGAGGTGAATGTGATTATTATTTGCTTGTAGGCCTCAGGTTTTTAATTTAAAATGAGTTTTAACAGATTTCTAAAAAATAAAAATAAAAATTAATGATAGATGATAAATTTGTATTTTAAAAATAAGTATCTTTACATATTTCTTTATTCTAAATTTTCATTATTTATAAAACTGTAATATGAAACTTACAGTTTAAATCCGCATGGGCCTGATAGTGTAACGTTAAAATAATGTTTATTAACTGATAAAAAGAGTTTAATAAAGACTTCTGTTTATTTTAGCCATAGTGCAAATGAAACATGTCTCATATACAGGTATTAATTAAAGATGGAGCACAGGCTGTCTGACCATTTGTTTCAACCGAAATTGGACATGCTACTCTGAGAGAATAGGACAACTGGCAGGATCATATTTATACTTTTACATTTAGAGGTTTATTCTGCTGTTTGTTTTCAGGGCATATTATTCACAGACTATATCAGTCTCCTATAACGATAGACTGTGCGTTAAAGCTGGGAAAAAACACTAGCATTGATAGCATTATCATAATGGACTCATTCAGTAGCAGGAGTTTAAAATTTACACTTTTCATTGAAAAAAGCACTTTATGTCCATCTTTTTTTTGCTGCCGCCATCCTCACTTGCATGCGTCACACACATTCATCTGCAGTTTTTGACAGCACAGAAAGGCTCAGCCAATCACAATGTTCATGTGTTTGGGGAACGGTTCAACTCGAAGAGAGGACATGATTTAACCCTTTCTACATGTCTAGGTTAATACTGACAGCGTGATTTAAAAAAAAATTTTTTTTAAGTGCATTAAATTATTGGTGGGGACATTTCATTAGTTGATGGATATTGGTGGGACGCGTCCCCTCCGTCCATGCTAAATCTACGCCCCTGGTTTCATATTCAACTCAAATGTGATGCCACGCGAACAATTCGCTCATCTCAATTTTGTGTGCTTGCAAGCAGAAATCATGTCACATGCACCCAAAGCGAACTAGTGCATGCGTAGAGTATAAATCAGGCTTCAGAAAAGTAATAATACGTAACTTGCGTTACTTGTAATGCGTTACCCTTATCACTGGCTGCTGGTATATGAAACAATCAATTTATAAAGCTATAATGCACTTTTTAAAAACTTAGTCAAATGAATTTATGAAAATTATAAGCTTTCCAGTTATGATGATGAGGATGTACAATGAGGCTGTTCTCATGTCACACTCAATATGTCCTAATGTGTAGTGAACCAAGCTCGAATTCGTTCACACAACCTACTGATGAACGACCTCGGGAGCTTGGGTGCTCGTTGAGCCACAGCTTGTGACTCAGCGTCAGACTTAACAAGCGAATAGAACCGAGTGTCCCAGTCGACTGCCTTGTGTATTCACTCATCTGAACTCTTCCAGGTTTGAGATTGATGAAACCTCACCCAGTATGTCGGGCTGCTGTGGCGAAGACTGTTCCTATGAGATCCTGAGCAGGAGAACGAAGTACGGCGAGGTCTCGGGCCACGCACATGGAGGACACTGCGGAGGCTGCTGCCATTGAGAACCAGTGTATTCATTCAGAGCTTCCTCATCACCCACAATCCCCCATATTCATCAGCGAAAACCCCTCTATGCTTGCTCTTGGTTGGTTTTAACTTATAAAGCTCCATTTCATGTAATAAGCGATAGTGTGCTGTTTTTGGGTTTCCTAAAAGTATGAATGACGAAAATAAACGGCAGTAAGGCCACTGTGAGCCATATGTACCTTCTCTCACCTCAGGTGTCTGAAAAGAGCCCGTTTCACTTCTTCATCAGCTGTTTTGTTACGGCAGTGAGTGAATGCAAGTGTTGGTCACAGTGGTTTTTACGGCCATTCGATTCTCTACCACTTTTCAGGGTAAACGCGTTTTAACTCCAAGCCGAAGTTTGCTTCACACGTCAAGAAAAACAACAATCTGTACTGTTTGTAATTCGTAATCACTGAAGCTAGACTGTCTCAGGTCATTCAACTTAAATATTTTATAACTGCGACTATTAGGGGAATTGATGGACGAGGATTATATCGGCATTTGATTTGATAAAGAAGTTGGCATGTTAGCTAGTGTAGAAATATGCTTTCGTTTTACTTTTGTTTTTTATCATAGCATACTTTTATCACGTCATTACTGTATATTTCCATTTTTTTTCTCTCTCTCTCTCTCTCTTCACTGTATATAATCCGTTTGCCATGTACATTTTATTTGCCTTCAGAGACATTGGAGAAATGATATACAAAAGTTTAAAACAGTTTGAAAGATGAGTGTCCTTGTCTTGTGCTCTCGTTGAACTGAAACGAAAGGTCATTCCTGCTTTGTGTTTGATTTGTATGCATCAAATAAAGGAATCTTGTTTGATGTTCAGTGGTTTCATTGTGCCTCAAACGGACTTTGAGTAAGCTGTTCTTAGCCGTTTAAATTATTAGAAAAAAGCCCCGCAATGAATCATGCTGTGAAAATCAAATCCGCGCACTCGGTTTTATTAAGAATAGCAGCTTTGTTTGAGTCCTTTGAACTTCCCATTGAAGTAAAGACAAGAGTCCTCAGTATTTTGATGTTCATTTCGTTGAACAGATAATTAAGGGCAAGCAAATTCACTTTATTTTACAGACCAGATAAGACGGGCATCTATCTCTTTCTGCATATCTCCATACATGTATATCTGTGTTTAGATAGATGAGTTTTTACTTCTTTTTTAAGGTCCCAAGAAATCAAAACTAACCCTATGATTTTGTTAGCTCACATTGCCAGATTTGTGGTGAATAATTCATCTGCGCATGTTGTTAAGAAAAAAGTTGCCCTTCTAATCTTTAATTGAAAGCTGAAAATGCACTTCCTGTTTTCTTTCAGTTGAATTGTCAGGTTATGTATATCTTAGCAAATGGGCTTGGCTAACATTTTTATTCACGCCGCTCCAACAAACAGAAATGGTGAGGAGGAGGTGTCTGTGAAGTTGTAATAACTCGCCCCAAACACTTTACCCATCTTATGAATGAAATGCCTACTTTGCTACATCCAATCAGCTCTCAGTAGAAAAAACAAGTCACGCCCACTGTTTTCAATCTTGGAACTAAGCCACCAGTTCATGGGGACTTTAAATATTTCCCAAATGATGTTTAACAGAGGAAGGAATTTATCACCGTCTTTCTTTCGGCTGGAATAAAGACAATTTTTTTAATTAGTTAAAACCACTTTAAGGTCAATATTGTTAGCCATCTTAAGCAATTTTTTTTAATTGTCTACAGAACAAACCATCATTATACAATGACTTGC
Organism: Danio albolineatus; assembly: GCA_903798035.1. Classification (NCBI taxonomy): domain Eukaryota; kingdom Metazoa; phylum Chordata; class Actinopteri; order Cypriniformes; family Danionidae; genus Danio; species Danio albolineatus. The sequence continues at coordinate 3,768,646 of CAIGQQ010037820.1, read as the reverse complement.
CTAATTACCCTAAATCACCTAATTTACCTAGTTAAGTCTTTAAATCCAACTTCAAGCTAGTAAATACTAGTATCTTAAAAATTATGTAATACAATATTATATAGTAGTATAATATTATATACTGCCATCATGGCAAAGATAAAACAAATCGGTTATGAGAAATTAGTTAATAAACGTTCTAAATGTTTAGAAATGTGTTGGATTTTTTTTTTCAGTTAAACAGAAATTGGTGGGAAATATAAAGTGGACTATCATTGATTTATATTTTGCAAAACTGTTTGATTTTTTTTCTAGTATTCTGAATACAAGTTTTCATTCTTGACCACCAAATACTGATTTCTTAACTCCTCTGACGTTAAGATGTTTGTATTTTGTGTCTAAAAATATAAACGTTTCCGATGCAAAGTAGTAAATTACAGTAAAAAGTAGATTAGAGTAGTAAAGAAAGAAAGATAGAATAAATGAATATATATAAGATGCAATGTTTTTAATATAAAGTAGCCTACATTATAGTCAATGCACCCTTCGAATGTTAAAATGAATGCAAAATGCTGAGAAAACTGGAAATAGTTGTTTTTCATAACTGAACAGAACTCAACAAAATAACAGTAAAATAACTTGTTATTTCGTTTGTTTATACACATTTCTCGCTACGACATTAAATAGTAAAACTGTAACACGAAACGGAACTATTGCGTGCTTCGACGCCTCCGGAGAGCATTGGCCGCGTTGCACACTGAGACCGGAAGTTGCTGGTAGTCCGCAGCGGATGAATGGATTCGCTGTCCACACTGCACTTCATTAGTGTTTGCGCAGAGACGCGTCTGTAAAACAATGAAGCGACCGAAGAGGACGTTATTCACGTCAGCTTTAAATTAGTGGTCACCACTGAGAGTGACATGCAGTCGTTGTAGAACCGTAAATAATACAATCTGCAACAGAGCGAGCTAAAAATCAAGATAGTGTCACAGGATGTACGTTACTCGGGTAGCGGTATCGTTGATCATTCTCCCCAAGCTGCAGTCGGGTTCGTCGTAATGTGTTTCCATGGGCGGTGTGTGTGAAAACCAAGGGTCTCCATCTGTCTCGGCTCCAGCATCAGCAGCAGGTCATCATGAGGATGAGACTGAAGCTGAAGACAGTGTTTGTCCTGTACTTCATGGTGTCTCTGTTTGGGCTCCTGTACGCGCTGATGCAGCTCGGTAAGACTGCACTCACTGTCCGCGTTGACTTGCCTTTTCTCTGTGTTTTTTTGCTTTATTAACAAGAACTATGTGCAGTCTCTTACTTCATTATACAATCAACGTTTTTCACACGCCTTAAAGGGACAGTTCACCCAAAAATTGAAATTCTGTCATAATTTACTCTTATTTACTCGTCTCAAACCTTGAGTTGTGCTTCTGTTGTACACAAAAGAAGATATTTTGTAGAAAGCTGGAAGTCTAATCACTGACATCAATAGTGTCTGTTGTCATACCATGGAAGTCAGGGGTTTTCAGCTTTCTTCAAAGCATCTTCTTTGTGTTAAACAGAAGAAAACCCTGTAAATCAGGGCTGCTCAACCCTGTTCCTGGAGATCTACCTTCCTGCAAAGTTCAGCTCCAACCCTGATCCAGCACACTTAACCACTACACCAATTTAACATGGCCTGAACAGCTCTTGATAATTATAGGCAGGGGTGTTTGATATCGTTTGCAACTGAAATCTGCAGGAAGGTAGATCTCCAGGAACAGGGTTAAGCACCCCTGCTGTAAAGGTTTGAAACATGTAAAGGTTGAGTAGATAGAGCAGGTGTGCCCAAACTTTTTCTTATGAAGGGCCAAAAACCAAACTTGACTGAGGATTGTGGGCCGGAGGTAAATATAGGTGGGGTAATTTACCATGAGTAATTTCCTAATTTATTTATTTATTCATTCATTCATGCATTCATTTTGCTTCGGCTTAGTCACTTTATTAATCCGGGGTCACCACAGTAGAATGAACCGCCAACTTATCCAGCATATGTTTTACACAGCGGATGCTCTTCCAGCTGCAACCCTGTACTGGAAAACATCCATACACACTTATACACTACTACACCATACACACATATACACTATTGACTTCCATAGCAGGAAAAGCAAACAAACTGCAAGTCAATGGTTACAGGTTGTCTGCTTTCTTCAAATTATCACATGAAAGAAGGTCAAATTGGTTTGAAACATGTGAAGGGTGAGTAATTGCTATATCTCTCTTATACATAATAATCTCTATATCAGTACCATGAGAAGAGGTTTGCTTTTCATAAGTTTGCATATGTGAATGTGAATATTCTTCTACAATTATAAAACCAGCTTTGTTTAAAGAGTGATCCTTGGCATGGCTTGATTCATTGTTGTTGCTGGTTGTTTTTCGTCCGCAGGTCAGCGCTGTGACTGTCGAGATCATGAGCAGTCTAAAGATCAGCAGATCTCCCAGCTGAAAGGGGAGCTGCAGAAGCTGCAGGAGCACATCAAAACATCAGAGCTGTCCAAGAAGACGGATGTGCCCAGAATATATGTCATAACACCCACATATGCTAGGTAAGCCAAATAATAATGAAATAGAAATGTCAGTCATGATGTCAGTTAGTTTTGATGAAAGACATAGCAGCACTTGTGTGAGGTGTTTTGTTACAGGTAAAATGTCCTTGCACAGCCAGTTTTAAGGTACAGTTCACCCCAAAAATAATGTCATTAGTTACTGAATCTTCATATGTCACTAACATGTTTGAGTTTCTGTCTCTGTAATGTTATTTTGTTAAATGTCGAAAACCTGTAACCACTGACCTCCATAGTATTTGTTCCACCACTATGGAAGTCAGAAATAATGATTCAACATTTTTCAAGATGTCAGAAGAATATCAGAAAAAAGAAACTCATAAAGGTTTACTTGAGAGTGAGCAAATGGTGAATAATTGTATTGTTTTGAGTGATCTCTCCCCTTTTTTGCCTGTGTTGACAATTCTAAACAATATTTAGTTTATAGTACTAGTACAGCATCCACCTGGATCGCCATATGGATCCACCATAGCCAATTATGAAATGGGGATGGTTAGGAGGTGTTGATGGCTAGAAGCCAGCACAGCAGACAAATGTGGCCAGGGTGCCAAGTACACACCCCTAATTTTTTGAAGGACATCCTTTAATATTGAATGACCACAGAAAGAGTCAGTCTTTCTAAGTTAACGCCTCATCCGATAGATGGTCCAGCATAGTGTCCACATACTGGTACATTAGGACCCACACAGACCACAGGTTTAGCACCCCCTGCTGGTCTTTCAAGATTTACAATGTCTCCCATCGGGTACTAACCAGGCGCAGCCCTGCTTTGCTTCAGTTTGCAACCATGAAAGAGTTATTAGAGTGCGAATAGGCTTATGTAATATGACAATATATCTTGTATGGACAAAATAAAAAGTTTGCTTCATATTAGGCTTTATCATTTGTATTGTGGTGTCACAAAATACATCAAGGAAATACCTTTTGTTCATAATTTAGTTGAGCGCAACATTTCATTCCATTATGGGGATGCAGACAGAAAAGTGAAGAACAGCATTGTGAGAAACTTACAATTTTGTGTTTTATTTAACAATATTTGTATTTTTATGTTGGACCCGTAATCATTTGTTTTTTAAAAGGGTTTTATATTTTATTAATATAATTATTATTATTATTTCTATGTTTTGAATCAAACATTTTCCCTGAAGTTCTAAATAAAGTGAAAAATATGATCACATACGAGTGAGTAAATTTCTGAAATATGGTTTACATACAAACATACTTCATAATGTAAAAAATAGTCATTTACATGTCATCAATGTATAAACTATTCATTGATTGAATTTATAAAAGTGTTACTATATCATGTTATATATCAATATCAGGATATGAGATGATGTTGATGATGTTCAGTTGAATGAGTGACGCATACTGCAGAAGCATACTTGTTTTTCCTCATTTCAGGACATGAGGTGAAAATGCCTGTTAGTTTATGTTTGGCCAAGGAAATTAATGAATGAGTGTATTTTATACAGCGCTTTACAGTGTATTTCTATACACCCAAAGTGATTTGGAAGCCTACGAGAGGGTCTGTCCTCACCACCACTAGTGTGTAGATCCACCTGGATGATACTATAGCTGCTACAGTACAATGACACTAGTGTGCTCACCACATACCTGCTGTAGGTGATGAGAGACCGTGACAGAGCCGAGTCAGTGGATGGAATGATTACGAGAACCTGATAGGAAAGGGCCAATGGACCCCCAAGGTGTAACCCCCAATTTTTGGGGGTTACACCTCTACACTTTTTGAGAAGTTCCATGGAAATTTGAATGGCCACAGAGAGTCAAAGCCTACGCTTAATATCTAAAGATCGGGGATTGTAGGCCACACTTACACCCCAAGTGCCTGATTTTTCCTCTCATGTGGCTCAGGTCAGAACAAAACAGGACAAAATCACATGGACTCCAATATACTCAGATCAGACTCAGACCTCATTTATGTGTGGAAGTAACATACTGTATAACAATGTGAATCAGATATGTGCAATTGGACCTGCATCATAAGCAGCCTAGATCAAATCTTTAGCCTGTCAATGCAAGTTCTACAATAAAGAATAACGGTAATGAATGACGTCAACTTTGAGTCCTGCATGAGTCCTAAAACTTAAATCTCTTATGCAAGGACAATTGGTCTAGTTAGTGTATTTAAGCATGTTAACGAGAGAGAGAAAGTGCAACATCAGCCATTTAAACGATATAAAAACCATACATCGTGTAAACTAACAATTTTGGAGTAAATTGTGCATAAATCCCACCACATGGACATGACATTAAAATGCTTACTGGTCAAAAAACCTAGATTAAAAAAAGATTCCCCAATGTAAACCTTTCCGTTATGAACTATAACAAATAAAAAGAAAACTGTTTTGGTGCTGATTTTGATCTTTTATGCAGTTTACAATAAAGGTGTAAACCGAATATGCTCTCACAATCTGATCTAATACTGATTCTCTCACAATACTGTAAATATTCTGCAGTACAATTATGATTGATGTATTGATATTAAGATTTTAAGGGCCCATTATACACAACCAGTTGCATTTATATTTACTCACAACAGCACCTAAATATGTAACTTGATCATTGATTTGATCTCTGAAATAGCACATATTTAATGTATTTATATTTTGTTTAATATAACAAAAATATCTTAGTTGGCGGAAATTATTTATTGTGGTGTGGTGCGTTCCTCCACAAAATAGTGTGGTGTGGTGCGTTCCTCCGCAAAATATGTATTATAAATGGAAAAAAAAACCAATCTGATGTGGTGTGGTGTGCGTTCTTCCGCAAAATATGTATTATAAATGAAAAAAAAAACCAATCTGATGTGGTGTGGTGTGCGTTCCTCCGCAAAATATGTATTATAAATGAAAAAAAAAACAATCTAACTGTGAAATGATGCTACATAAAACATACTGACACAAAACTTAAACAATTGGACATGTTGGATAAAAATACAAATTCTCATTCTGATGGTTCCAGTGTGTTTCTTGCCTGCCAATCGGTGCATCTCTAAATAAAAATCAACTTTTATCATGCATCTCTACAGAAAGACTTAGAAAAGTTGATGTCACCGTATAGATCTTAATGTCTCTGTTTGTCCCTCTTCTTCCTGTCTTCAGACTGGTGCAGAAAGCTGAGCTCACTCGACTGGCTCACACGTTCCTCCACGTTCCTCAGCTGCACTGGATCGTGGTGGAAGACGCTCCTCAGCAAACTCAGCTCGTTTCCGACTTCCTGTCTGCTTCTGGCTTGACCTACACTCATCTAAACAAGCTGACGCCCAAAGACAGGAAGCTGCAGGAGGGAGACCCCAACTGGCTGAAGCCCCGGGGGGCCGAGCAGAGGAACGAGGGTCTGCGCTGGCTCAGATGGATGGGTTCTTCGGCTCACGGGAAAGAAGCAGCCGCCCTCGAGGAGGCCGTGGTTTACTTCGCTGATGATGACAACACGTACAGCCTCCAGCTTTTTGAAGAGGTGAGCTGTTCACCTTTCGGTAGTTGAATGTCAAGTCAGTGTGAAAATTGCAGTTGAACAAAATGTTGTGTCTCACATGAGGCAAGACCATGGTGCTACAAGCTCATTAAACATAAAAATAAACACAACAACAATATGTTTTTTTGTAAGAAAGCTTTTATGCTTGCAATTTAATCCGTCATAATGGGATTAGTGCTTAAGTTCTAGAAAATGAATCTTGATGTTATTGCCAAGCTTACTTTGCCTTAAAATAATTGTTGTGATCAAATCACTTATACCAGATGCTGAATAAAGACATTCAAGACTTGCATATACTATTTTATATATATATATTAAAAATTCTTTATTGTGTAGGGCTGGACAATTAATCGAGAAATAATCAAAATCGACATTGAGAGCCTATAATCGATCAAATTTTTCCAGGTCAGTTATTTCAATTATGTCTGGAGTCGCATGACCCAACTGTTTATACTTCTGCGTCAAGCGCAAGCGTATGGTCCAGCGCAGTCTTCATGCGGTCTATACCCCTCACTGTTGCTGATGCCGACACGTATGCGCACGTCACAAAAAATGTAGCTCATCTTTAGCTCCATGCTCTGTGACTGGCCGGCTTGATAGTGGTGACGAACGTGGGCAGCGCAGTCAACGCGTGTCTAGTTTTAGTTGTTCAACACTGATGTTCAATAAATAATCATAGATAGTAGATCGTGTGTGTTTACCTCAACTATTTTAAAATCAAGTAATGTACTCTTCATTCAAAGTGAACATTTTTACTGTACAAAACTTGTTCGTGAACTAAAAGGGCAACATTTAATTTTTTTTTTTTTTAAATAATCATTAATTAATTGTATTTGAGTTAAATGTTCAATCAACCGATATTTTGATTTTAGGCCAAATGACCCAGCCCTATAATTTTGTCAAATAAAAATGTTTTATTAGAGTGTAATACCTCTACTCTTGTGAGAAATATAGCTTATTCTTTTAGTATTTTTGTAAAAGTTTTTAATCAATTAAATACTAGTTAGCAATTTAGTAAGTTAGTTAGTTATAGTTTTATTATTGCAAACAACTAAAACCAATTTTGGCAGTTAATTCCTCTGTGGCGTCTCCTAATAAAGCAGGGAACAAGCTGAAGGAAAGTCAGTGATTAAACCTGATTCTTGCCATAAATATAGCCATTAAAACTTGCATGGCATTGAAAAGGAAGAAAGATGGAATGGTAGCAGTAATTATTCCAGGTTTTAATGTTACACAAACCTTCAGAAATGATGTTAAAGTGTTGATTTGGTTCTCAAAAAGTATTTTGTGTTGCAGTGTTAAAAATAGCTGTCCTGCATAATATTTTTGTGCTATTCTGATGCATTTTCCAGAATATCTTTTATATACAAAATTGCACTTAAAACATGTATGCACCTAGATATGGCGTACCGTAAAGATTTTGGACAGTCCTGAATAAATGTCTATTTGCCATGATCTAAAGGCTCAAATATCAGGAATTAGTTTTGTCCTAAAAATCTAAAAATCTGAGTCTTCACATCATAACTTTATTAAATGAACATTAATCACTAAAATTATTATGTCACTGCTCTAGAAGTGCATTAGGTTAATAAAATTGGCTGAAGTGTATTAGTGCGTGTGTGAACGTGTATGGATGTTTACCAGTACTGGGTTGCAGCTGGAAGGGCGTCCACTGCATAAAACAAATGCTGGAATAGTTGGCGGTTCATTTCACTGTGGCAACCCCTGATAAATAAGGGACTAAGCAGAAGAAAATGAATGAATGTTACATCACCTAATTTCTGCACTTTAATGTGCATTATTAAAAATTGCATTGCTTATTTTTCTACTTAATGTCATTATTCAAATGTACAAAACTAAATGCAATTTATTTATAACATTTGTACTAATAGAAGTGGATGCACAACATGTCCAAATATTAAAGTTTGTGAACGAGTTTTGGAGAATTTTAGTGAAAACTGAGTGTGACTACCAGTTCATGGGAGGTTTCTAATTAAACCTCTAGGTGGAGCTGAGCTTCAGGTGTCATAAATGTGCTGTTTTGGAAATATAATCATAAAATAATTCAGTATACATATTATCATTGAGCTCTCAAATGCACCAACCGACATTGGGTGTAGTCTTTCCCAATGAATAAATGAACAAAACGGTTTCTTGATTGGTTTCCTCATCTTTCTCTTAAACATATTTTTCTCCGTTTCCATTGTCCTTCGGTTGTCCTCAGATGCGCTATACATACCGTGTGTCAGTGTGGCCTGTGGGTCTGGTGGGTGGGATGAAGTTTGAGCGGCCCGTGGTGGAGGATGGTAAGGTTGTGCGTTTCCACACTGGCTGGCGTCCCAATCGACCCTTCCCCATGGACATGGCTGGATTTGCAGTGTCCCTGAGGCTGGTACTGACCAATAAGGAAGCTCGGTTTGACGGTGACGCTCAGATGGGCTTCCTGGAAAGCAGTTTCCTTCAGCACCTGGTCACTATGGATGACCTTGAACCCAAAGCAGACCTGTGCACCAAGGTGAGTCCTTTATTCTGCTTCTGGTCTGTACTACTAAGACAATGTAACATGGTTTTACACATCTTATTATTTTTAAGAAAAACTTATAAGGCATAAGGCAAATGTATACTTTTTTTTTTTCAAACATTTTGACTATATTCGTGCCTATTTTATACACGCTTATAGACACAATAAGAATACAGAAAGCACATTCAGAAATTTGATTGAGAAATAGAATAATTCACAACAATCAGGAGGCAGTTCTATATTAAAAATAGACTTTATTTCTATGACAATGATGATCTCAGGTAGTGATTATGTGCTTTATTAAACGTTAAAAGTGTCTAATGTCATTTTGTATGGCCTTTATTGTCATATTGAAAATGACAATTAACTTACATCAGATTTATGAACTCCATGTGAACAGGCAAGTATTATTATATAACTGTCACTCAAAAAGGTAGTTTTTTCAGTTGTTAAAATAGTTTAGTATTTATTATGTATATTATGTTTTCCGCTTTATTTGCCCACATAACGTTTTGATAGGTTGTGATTTGATTTATTGTGTGTCTTATCTTGTAGTAATTTTTTTTCTTTAGTGAACGGATAAATTGTTGCTGCCAGAAACATATTGCGTTGCATCTGGTTATGACTAAGTGTATTAATGCTTCTTACCACATCTCGATTGAGTCATTTGACATGCTACAAATTGAGATTTGGGAACTTTGGCAGAGGAGCAAAAAATCCAATCAGGTTTATTTTAGATTTTTAGGCCATGTAGAAATGATTTAAAGGGATAGCTCACCAAAACATTCAGCAGGACATTAAAGAATATTTCTTCTAATTCGTCATATTAATTAACAGTTATTTCTAAGTTGTAAAGGATGTTTAGTTTCTTATACAGGCCAATGTTTTTTGTTTGTTTTTCAAACAATCGGCACTCAAAAAAAATGTTTTTGCTGCTTGTTCAAATTACTTATTGAAAATGAATTGAAAATGAACTTATTGAAAAAAAAACACAATTCATGAAGGTTTTTTTTAGGACAACTCAACTGTTTTGTGTCCAATCAACTTAAAATTGTAAAAACCATTAAGTTAACATAATCAGTTTGCGTTGGGATGACATGAAGGGATTGTGTAACCCAGCATTTTTACAGTGTACATCAGAAGCAATCAATATTAATTTTTGCTTTTCCTATATGTTTTTTTTTTTTTTAACTATCCAAATACCAGCAGCCATTGACTAGACATGGGCCAATATAAGTTTCGGATGGCATGATAACCTTGAATATAAATATCACGTTTCATAGTATTACGGTATTGTGATTACTGCTCTAAATTAAGTTCTTTTTAAAAGTCTGGGTAAAGAACAACAACATTTTTACCCCATCGAACACAATATATTGTATTTTAGAAAACATTTTTAAACATTTTGGAACAGTAAACATGTCAAGCTAAATAATTCAAACAAATCATTGACGTCTGATGTCTTCATTCATTTCAAAACACAGATTTCTTTACAAAACATGAAAAACATAAAATAACCCTAGGAACCTTAGGAACGGTAGAACAGAAAATTTAAGCGTTTAATACCTTGGCTTTCCCAAACCACGGTAAACCTTGAAACCGGTAATCGTCCCATGCCTACACTTTATTTTATGAATCGCCAAGGACCACGGTTTCACCTAAAATTTTTCTTTAATGCTGAAGAAAAAAAAGTCTGAAGTTCTGAAGGTGAATAAATTATCAGCAGGACTCAACAGTCACTTTAAGAATGCTTTATAAAGTCCACTTAAGTGCCATGACCTACTTCTACGATTAGTTATTCAACAGTTTCCACGTGAAATTCCTGTGTGGACAATAAATTTGAAATTACTCATGAACTGAAAGTGAGCCAGTTCTTAAACTCTGAATCCTGCCCAACCCTTTTCGCATCGAGGCTGAGTAAACAATGACCTTTTTGGTGAAATAATGCTTTTTTTGCTTTTCAATACTCTTCTCAGGTGCTGGTTTGGCACACCCGGACTGAGAAGCCAAAGATGAAGAGAGAAGAAGCTTTGCTGAAGCAGGGGATGGGCTCAGATCCAGATGTGGAGGTGTGAGCAGAACATGCCCGAACTTCACCAAACATCCACACTTCCATTGTGCCAAACACATTCTCTTATTTAACTGGCAAGAGCTGAAGCTTGCAATGTCCTGAAGACACTCTATTAATGTGAACTCTGGCCTACAAACCAAAGACATGAGGAATGAGGAAAGAAAATGATGAATGCATGGATAAGAAAAGCAGGAGATGCTCACAGAAAAACCTGTGACTTAAATGGAAATGGGTTATCATCTGAATAGTATTGCAGAAGCTGTAAGATGAGCTTGTGTCAATGTTTTAGAAATGTACGCATTTAAAAGTTTGCCTGAAATCTATTTATTACTCATTATGTCTATGCTCTCCTCGTCTCTATTACATTAGGTGTTCTTGTCTTATTAAGCCTTAAAAAATACAGATTTCCTGACTATTTACAAGTGATTCCGATCTTTTTTGCATTCCTCGTTGAACACAAAACAAGATATTCTGAGGAATTTCCATAGTAGGAAATAAAAGTACTATGGAAGTCAGTGGCTGCTGCTTACTGATATTCTTCAGTATATCTTCCTTTAACAAGAGAGTAAACAAATGATGACAGAATGTTCATTTTGGAGTGAACTGTCTCTTTAAGCTAATGCTTCACTGATAAGTGGAGGATATAAATATATCAGAAACTGTTCCATTAATCTATGAATCACGACGTTGTGCTTTATCTTTATCACAGTGCCATGTATGTTGCGTGGCACTGGTAAAGAGTGTAAAGTACGTGTGACGTCACTTGACCCTGGAAAAAGACAGAGCATGAAACATTTACAGAATGTGAGAACATTTTGAGTTTTATTTTGCACATCATGAGACTGGTGGAGATGTAAAATGTAGATAGCATTAAAAAATGTAGCAGATAAGAGCTTTCAACACGGGTCATCAGATTCTTTGTGATGAAAATGTGCTATTTTATTGATTTCAGAATGTACAGAATTTCAGTGTATGTATAGATGTCAGGATTGTGCAGAATCTTTAAAGGTGCCATTAAGTGCATTGATTCAATATGTCAAATTTATCTGGGATATATAACTAGTAGGTTTGTGGCTTAGGTAAGTTCAGAAATTCTCCATAAACAGTTTTCCATGCTTATTTATGATCAGAGGAACTACCCCTAGAATGAAAAGCTTGGTTTTGACCATATTTGGAAGGGTTGTAAATATTAAGCTCTGCTCTGACGCTCCCCTAACCTGTGTCAGTGCCTGCCCTCACACACACTCACACACAGAGCAGGATGTACTCTGAAATAAACGCATGCAAAATAAAGATACTAGGCAAAAAATATTAGACGCCTATCTGGAGTAGATGCTTCGTCAAACGACAATCTTTTCAGCTGAATGGAAGAAAGTTCACATTAGGACAGAGTGTGCGCTGTCTGTAGCCAACCAAGTCTGATCCCCTGTTACTGCTCCTGCATTATGGATTGTGAATAAAATATAGTCTAAATTATAATTATACTTGTTTGTTGCCTCATTCCAAGCAAATTTCACAATATACACAATAAACTAACAAAAGATATATCAAAATAAACCTTTTTTCTCTTTGTGGTGGTGCAGAATACATGTATAATCTGCAATGTAATGCATTTTGTGTTCTGATGAGCTGTAAACCGATAATACGCATGGCTGCCTGTTTTACAGAAAGCTTTTACTCTTCCTGCCTCTCCCTTGTTCAAAGTAAGAGTCCCACATACATAATATGTTTAATGCAAGCTTGGATACATTTAAGAATAAGGGGGGGGGAATCATTATTGTAATCTCACTAGCTCACTAAATGTTATGGCCAGTTAAATGCTGCCTGAGGTGTGCATATTAATAATAATATGTGCTACACTGTAAAAAATACTGGGTTCCACATAATTTCTTCATATTTTTTCAACGCAAATCGATTAAGTTTACTTAATAGTTTTTACAAATTTAAGTGGATTGAACATAAAACAACTAAGTTGTCTCCCAAAAAACTCAAGAATTGTGTTGATTCCCCTTATTTTAAATAAGTAGTTTGAACAAGCAGCAAAAGTCATTTTTACAGTGTATGTAGCAGTCTGTTTTGTTCCCATTGGCCTGGTTTTCTCTGGGATTTTAAACTCACTGAATTTACACGAGAAAGAGAACACAATGGTGTTTGAGGCTCATGGTATGTCTTTACCATGTACTGAACTGAAGATATATCCAGATTATAATTCCATGACACCTTAAGTGAAGTTGCTTGAGTTGGTCACCTCTTTACAGGACGCTAATTCCTCTGTGTTTTCTCTATAGAAAACGTTAAAAAAATTTATGTATTTTTAAAAATAAGGCAAAATGTACTGAATTAAGATGAAGAAATTGTATGCATTCAATTTCACAGCTTTTAGAATTACAATAAATGTCTGTAAAATTAATGAATTATGTCCCGGCAGAAGTATATTTTCCATTTTATTCATTTATATATATATATATATATATAGAATTGTTTTGCAGTGTGCTTACTGACCTACTGTAGGCTACCAATTTGTTAATTGATGGTGAATGCTTTAAAAATAATTGTAAACAAAACACCTTTAACAGGAATTCCTAGTCAAAAACCATATTAACCACACAAAAGATGACTGTCTGCTACATGCCCACTCCCAACCACCACCAAGAATGAAACTAAGACAGTCTCTCTAAGATAGCTTGTGTGTGCGAGTCCATCTTGCCAGTACTGTCTTGGAATCCATTTTGCCTTCAGAACTGCCTTGATTGATGGCATAAATTTAAGGAGCTTGAAAAATTCCCCCGAGATTCTTGCCTATACTGTCATGACGTATCACACAGTTGCTGCAGATTTGTCAGCTGCACATCCATGATGTGATTCTCCTGTTCAGGCATATCCCAAAGGTGCTCTTCTGGATGGTGACTGTGGAGGTCATTTCATTGTTAATTGAACTCGCTGTCATGTTCAAGAAACCCGTTTGAGATGATTTGAGCATTGTGACACATCCCAATATCCCAGTGGAAGTAGCCATGACAAGGTGGATTCACTGTGGTCATTAAAGGATGGACATGGGCTGCAGCAGTATTCGGGTAAGTTGTGGTGTATAAATAATGCTTGATTTGTACTAAGGGGGCACAAAGTGTGACAAGAATATATCCGCCCCCTTCACCAGCCTAAAAGGTTGAGCCAAGGCTGTATAGATCTGTATTTTCATTTTTCATGGTCAAATCCTGAGCCTACAGTCTAAAGGTTGTAGCAGAAATCAAGACTCCTCAGAGAAGGCAAACTTCTCCAATCTTCAACAGACTTATATTGGTGGGCCAGTTGCTTACAGAAGTGGCACTGTCGCTCTTCTGCTGCTGTAGCGCATCTTCTTTAAGGTTTCAGAGGGGTTCTTTTGCAGACCTCAACTGTAATGAGTGATGAGTCGTGTTTACCCACAGAAGTTCCACTTATTGGATATTTTTACTCTTTTTTTTGGACTATGAAAGAAATTAAAACCAAAGCTCGGTCAAAGGAAATCTTTCTTCCCAAATTCCGATGGTTGGTTTAGCGATTGGCTGATTAGATATTGGATATTTGTTATAATTAGCAGCTGACATAATGTACCTAATAAAGTGGCCGGTGATTGTCTGTGTATGTATATTTCTTCATTTAATATGTGAAAAGTCCGTACACAGTCATCTTCGTGAGATTTAAAACTGTTTATTAAAGCGGTCACATACTTTTTTGTCTTTGACCTTTTTCACATTTATGGAACTTTAAATGTTATGTTGGGCGCCACGGTGGCCTAGTGGATAGCACGTTCGCCTCACAGCAAGAAGGTCGCTGGTTCGATCCCCGGCTGGGTCAGTAGGCATTTCTGTGTGGAGTTTGCATGTTCTCCCCGTGGTTGCGTGAGTTTCCTCCGGGTGCTCCGGTTTCCCCCACAGTCCAAAGACATGCGGTACAGGTGAATTGGGTAAGCTAAATTGTCCATAGTGTATGTGTGTGAATGAGAATGTATGGATGTGTTTCCCAGAGATGGGTTGTGGCTGGAAGGGCATCCGCTGCGTAAAACAAATGCTGGATAAGTTGGCGGTTCATTCCGCTGTGGCGACCCCGGATTAATAAAGGGACTAAGCCGAAAAGAAAATGAATGAATGAATGAATAAATGTTATGTTGACTTCAATTTTCTCTTTTGACACATTTAAGTACAATACTGAATTCTGTTTGCTACCACAGTAAAATTATTCACAATGAATTTGATAATAGCTGGGGATTGGTTTGGACAGCAATTGGCTTCCATCATATTTTTTTGTTTCTACAATGGATCACAATGGCTGCTTTTTTCCAACATTCTTTGTTTTTGTGTAATCTATCCCTTGAAACAGCTCCAACCTTAAAATAATATTACTAAAATTATATCAGTTGTACAAAATCTTATATCTAGATGAATTCTTCGGTTGTGGCCACCAAATCTGCCTCCTCTCTACTGAAATTATGCTTGCAACTTTGGGTGAGCATCCTGGTACACACAGCTCTGCCCACCACCTGCCAGCAGAACCAGGGACATATATAGAAATGCCTTTGAGCGGAACAGTGCAATCTGCCTTAATGTTACTTCCAGACAACTCTGCATTGGAATTTTTGGAAGTATTGTGAAGAAGTCACTAGAACTGACATATGACCTGTGAACTCAGAGCAGATGGAAGAATCCAAATTTCAGCAAGACTCATCATTGGTAGTCACATTTCAGATGGTGGCTAGTTCTGCTTCTGTAAGATTAGCGCTGAGCTAGCTTATGTCAGCCATAATTAAACTGGCAAGTGTATATTTACAGATTAAAATGAGTGGGAATTCGACTAATAAATGCTATCTCTGAGATTATATTAGCTTAATAGTCTTCTATAATATAAACTCAACGGCCACTTAATTAGGTACACCTGTCCAACTACTCGTTAAAGAAAATTTCTAATCAGCCGATCACATGGCAGCAACTCAGTGCATTTAGGCATGTAGACATGGTCAAGACAATCTGCTGCAGTTCAAACAGAGCATCAGAATGGGGAAGAAAGGAGATTCAAGTGACTGAACGTGGCATGGTTGTTGGAAAGGCTGGTCTGAGTACTTCAGAAACTGCTGATCTACTGGGATTTTCACGCACAACTATCTCTAGGATTTACAGAGAATGGTCCGAAAAATAGAAAATATCTAGTAAGCGGCAGTTACGTAGGTGCAAATGCTTTGTTGATGCCAGAGGTCAGAGGAGAATGTCCAGACTGGTTCGAGCTGATAGAAAGGCGACAAACTCAAATAACCACTCGTTATAACCGAGGTATGCAGAAGAGCATCTCAGAAGGCAACACTGTGCCGCTGTGTACTTCTGGCAACTAAGAACAGGAAACAGGCTCACCAAAATTTTACAATAGAAGATTGTTGCGACATTCGGATGGTCGGGTCAGAATTTGGTGTCAACAATATGAAAGCATGGATCCATCCTGCTTTGTATCAACGGTTCAGGCTGGTGTAATGGTGTGGGGGATAGTTTCTTTACACATTTTGTGCCCATTAGTACCAATTGAGCCAATGCCACAGCCTACCTGAGTATTGTTGCTGACCATGTTCATGCCTTTATGACCAGAGTGTACCCTACTTCTGATGGCTACTTACAGCAGGATAACTCACCATTTTATAAAGCATGAATCATCTCAGACTGGTTTCTTGAACATGACAATCAGTTCACTGTACTCCAATGGCCTCCACAGTCACCAGATCTCAATCCAATAGAGCACCTTTGAGATGTAATGAAATGGGAGATTCGCATCATGGATGTGCAGCCGAAAAATCTGCAGCAACTGTGTGATGCTATCATGTCAATGTGGACCAAAATCTCTGAGGAATATTTCCAGTATTTTGTTGAATCTATGCCACAAAGAATTAAGGCAGTTCTGAAGGCAAAATGGGGGCCAACCCGGTACTAGTAAGGTGTCCCTAATAAAGTGACCAGTGAGTGTATACTGTTCTTTTTATGTTTTGTCAGCTTTATTCAAAGTACAGCCAGCATTTTCTATTAATTTTTTTTAGCCTTAATTGGCACAATAAGATTAAACGTTATTGTATAAAATACTCACATGGTGAAAATGTGACTGTGAGGTGAAAGTCGGGAGTGGGACATTTCCCTGCTGATATTCCCACACCTCACTTATTTTCGTAGGTTAAGTTAGCCAAATGCTGTGAGAGGTAACGATGTAATATAGAACCAATATAATCACTCCAGACCCTTTGTTTCTCAAAGGTAGAAGTCTCAACCTTTTTCTGTCAGTCTTTCAGCAGCTACATTGCCATGTGATCACCAGAAACCACAAACAGTGAATAAGCAGACAGTAAACTCCTTCTCCAAAATGATTCAACAGCACTGAAACATCTTGTGCCTTCTTTAACACAGACACGCAAGGGCAAACACACCTGTGAAACAGCTGTTTATCTGTATCCTGGGGGCCGCTGGCCCATGACCTCTCTTTATCTCACACTTTTCAATCTGGAAGCAGTTCCACATGGTCACACTGAAACGACTATTGCCATTTAGAGAAACAGAGATCCAAAGACTTTTTACAAATGAACACTCACAAGCACATGCACTTTAGAATAGCCTGTAGCAGTCACTTAAAACACCACAACTACTATTTCTAGGCACCTATTGCGTTCAATCGCTTCCCAACACTTTCCTTCACTAGCGCATTAGTATTTGAGCTGCCTTGGATCTTGTTTACTCTATTTATTCCAATATTTTTGAGGTGAAAAACACGTAAATGAGCAAGAGCACTTGGGAAAATTGTGTTACGAGTGTGTGTGTTTGTGTGTGTTAACAGCGCAAGTTTTGTGTATTGGTATTCCTTTCGGAGATGTAAATCCCTGACTGTGCATCATGTTCCCACCCAGTGAATAATCCCCAAAACACTTTTAAGAGTCCTGCTCAGGTGAGTCAGTTCCTCTCAAAAGGGTTCTTGGCAACTGCTAAAATATAGTGTTTGTGTATTTCTGTCTGAGTTGGCTCACACTTACTTTGTTTTTTTATAGGCTGCTTCACTTGGTCAGGTAATTAACTGAAACAGAAACTGCGTGAGTGGGGAGAGAGAGAGAGAGAGAGAGAGAGAGAGAGAAGGAGGTATTAGTGTGCTTGAATGACGACAGGTTCAGACAGTGTGACGATTGTGTGTGTGTGTGTGTGTGTCAGATTAAGGTGAGTTGGGCCCAGAACAGAGAGCGAGTGAGAGCAGAGTCACGGCACAGCAACCAGCAGGTGAGTTGATCAATCTCTTGCTTTTATCCTGATGTTACATGACTACTGTTTTATATTAAGTTCTTCTGGCATTTTTAGTTTTTGCACTATGCTTTTAAAAGTGGTTTAAGCATATGAGGCAAACTTAAACTAAATTATAATTTACACATATGAATAAGAAAAAGAAGTCATTTATTTTATCAAGCAATATTGGAAATATATATATTTAAATTTAATGTGGAATCATTTACAGTAGTACATTATATTTATGCTCTGACATGGTTATGAAAACATTTATTTGTGCTTCTCCTCAAACAATCTTTACTTTTACTAGAATTTACTTTGAACATCTTTTACTTTGATACCCTTATGCATATTAATAATAATTGATCAATTATAAATTATGCTTACATCTTGTAGTATGAGAAAATGGGCCTTTTAAAACCACTTTATGAACGGTTTCTTGATTGGCACTGAAAATTCTGTGGGCAAAAAGTTTTTTTTTAAATTGTTTCTCATTCTTAAATACGTTTACTTTAAGTTCTGTTCACACAAAGGGTCTTTGGGAAACCATAACGCTGCATCTATTCCAACACAGTGTGGTTTTCCAGTATAAAGAGCCTTTTGTTGAATGGAAAGGTTCCAGGATGTTAAAGGTTCTTCATGGAACCATTGTTGGCAATACAGCTTTAAATTAAGGTTCTATACTGGCATTAGTTCCCATGAATAACCTTTAACCTCAATGGAAACTTTCCATTTCACTCTTTACACTAAGAAAACATAGCACTTTAAGGATTCTTTATTGAAAGGGTATTTGGGGAACCAAAATTGTTCTTCTATTTTTTCCTAATGTAACTTTTAAGTGTCGTTGCCTTATTAAAGATATTATTATTATTAATAATATTATTAATAATATTATTATATTAAAAACTGAGGGTTCCCATATGCTGTATTAAAAACATCATCAGATATTTATAATTATCTCTTTATATCATGGTCCGTTTTTTGTAATAAAATAAAAAAGGATTCAGCTTGTGCTATCATGAGTAATGTAAAACAAAATACAATAATACCAGCTGAAATCCCTGCAGCATGACATATTTGTGAGTGATTTTGAGTCACAGTCATCTGTTTGGCAGCAGCTGCACTTCCAGCTCGACCAACTAGAGTCAAAGTCAATGACAGGCTGGAGCTCATCTTATCAAAAAGTCATAAAGCAGAGGGTAGTCTGTCTGTTTAGGAGACACGCTGTCCCTAAATAGGAACTTACTGATATGCTGTATACACACAGATCGAACTTTGAACTGTGTGCCCATGATGACGTGACTGATAAACACCCATTATTGTGGGATGGAGGGGGGGAAGAGATAAACCTTGGGCCATGTAGATTTATTTAAACAGTAGCCCAACGAAAGCCTGCTGTTCTTCCACTTCTTCTTGTTCCATGTAAGAAATGTTGTGAAACTATTCTCTGTAAACACATATCTGATCTCTTCCAAACTTTTTTTAAACAAATAACCACCATCACAAGTCAAAGTCACATGTTTCCTTCTTCCTTCCTTCCTCTTTAGATTGCAGACGCTTGGATTAACATCTCTCCTGAGTTCACAAGACCATGACGATCGGCAGGAGCTTCAAAAAGAACCGGGTCCCTCGTACTCCTGCTTTCCTGGACAAGACTAATGGATTCTATGGGCGCTTGGACGAGATGTTTAGAGACGATGTACAGATGGAGGGAGAGACCAAAGAAGAGCAGCCAAGTAGCCAAGACATGGGCACAGCTCCAGGCTGGATAGAAGAGGATGACCATGTGGTTGATTTTAACCAGGGTATGATGGATGACGACGATGGGACCACTTTACTGAAGAGAAAGCCCAGCAGACTGAGCCGCCGATGGAGCAGGATGAGCTCTAGGAAGGCAAAGTACGGCAAGTTTTCCTCAGAGAAAGTGGGTAATGAAGAACTGGGTGATGAAACCAGTGCGTCTGTAGATCTGAAGCCAGAGGAGGCACTGCCGTCCCAAACCCCGGAAAACAACAGAGAACCAGAACCAACGGTGGTGCATTTCTCTGCGAAAGAGCACGCAGATGACCAGATTCTGATAGAAGGGAAGAAGGAGGGAGAAGTGGAAGACATGAAAATAGAAGGAAAGCTGAATGGGGAGACGATGGAAGTTGTGAAGAGGAACACTCTCAAGAATTACCGCAAGGTGAGATTTAGCTGTTTATTAGCGCTGGAAAACGAAAATCAGTTCAGATGTGAATTTTCTTACACTCATTGTTCCACTGATCCTACCGAAATATCACGCTAAAACATCCTGATAGACTTCATTTCAACACTGGTTTAGCTGTGTCGATATGCTCTTAAAACATGTTTGCAACCAGTGTAGTTAGAACTAATGATTCCAATGAGTCGGTTCTTCTTAGCCAATCAAAATCGGTTGATTATGAGTGTACAGCAAGATGCGAAATAAAGCTGGTACATGGCTGGCTGTTCGTTCATCTACTGATAAATACAGGACATAGATCACATTAGAAGACATATTTTTCTATTTTTTGTTTAGATCTGTAAATAATGGTGAGGCAAACCATGCTAACCCCAAATTCAAGATTTTGCTACACTAACCATTAACCGCATTTTTAAAAAATGCTGGGCTCCACTCAATCGATTTGTGTTGAGACAACATGGAGGAATTAAGTTAACTTATTTGTTTTTTACAAATTTAAGTTTATTGAACATAAAATAATTAAGTTGTGCCTAAAAAAACTCAAGAATTGTGTGGTTTCAGCTCATTATAAATAAGCAGTTTGAACAAACAGCAAACTCATTTTTGAGTGTATGGTATTTTGTATGTATTTTGGAGTGTACAATATTTGTAGTGTGGTTATACCATTCGTCAACTTTTTGTCAAAATTGTGTTATTGACATATTCTTATTAATTGACAACTCATTTACATTATGGGATGTTTTTTTAATAAGTTGTTTACAATTTAAGACTTTTTATTTAAAAAACAAATGTTACAAAACAAATGTTAAGTACTGTTTGCTATGGAATGCAAAAGCTTTGAAGCTCAACATCTCAAAATCATTCAGAATGCAGATAGAACCTTATAATTCCAAGGTGACGAAATGTCAATCAATCTTGTGTGGTGATAAAAAATGATTGTTAAAAAATGAACAAGGCTATATTTTAGTTCTATAATTGATTTCTATTATTTAATCTTTTTAGTTTTAGAGGATCTTATGGTAGTAAATTATATTTGTGCAGGAATAATGTAAAAGAAAGAAGATTAGTTAATAAAAGTTCTAGTTTTTCTTTTTAGCTTCAAATATCCTCAATGCAGTTAATATTATTTGAAAGTTCACATAAGCAGGCAAGGTCATGGTTATTCTGTAACCATATGTGGTGTGGAACATTTTGGCAACAGATCTGGGTTAAAGTACTTTTAATTTCACTATGAAACTCAACAGTCAACTTTATCAATTGAAATGAGTGTAGTTAACTGAAAATGTAAAGAAAGTTAATTCTACTCAGTTGAAAAGAGTTTTGAACTCAGTGTAGAAGGTAATGAGTTAATTAAGCACCTCATTTCTTTAACTTAAATGGAGTAAGAATAATCAGTCTTTTAGAGAGTCCATCACCTATAACTGTTTACATTTGCTGCAATATAACACAGTTGCTGCTCTTTTCTACATCTCCACCCCACTGAAAAGCGAATAGCTTCACATGTATCTTTATTACTTCCACCCCCTGTTTGTTAGTCCATCTGTTATGTCATTATCAGTTGTTTGCACATATATGGCCAGAGGACAGAACCAAGTTATACAGTGACCACAGTTCTTTCAGTCGTAAGCAAGGTGACCTTGATTAGAGGAATTTCTGCAAATAATTGAAGGGCTTTGTCAGTTCACCTCCATTACATGTCCTCTAGTTCAGCTAATAAGGGCACATT
Source organism: Danio albolineatus (assembly GCA_903798035.1). Taxonomy (NCBI): domain Eukaryota; kingdom Metazoa; phylum Chordata; class Actinopteri; order Cypriniformes; family Danionidae; genus Danio; species Danio albolineatus. Next base: position 3,746,777 of record CAIGQQ010037820.1, on the reverse strand, counting down.
CTTCTTCTGTTAGAGCATTGACCCTAGAACTAAACGCACTTCCTTCTACCTGACCATGCATCTTTATTCAATTTATAAAAAAAGGTTATTAATAAAGACTAAAATATGTTTTACAAGAAAGTACGCTGTTAATAATTTCCTGGAGAATTCACCGTATTTATTTACTTAAATTAAACTTACAGCAAGGTTACTCTGCTAATATATACATTGTTTATCTTGCTGTACGGGTATTTAGTATTGTAAATATACTGTAAAATATACTGTGTTCTCACCTATAATAATTTCATACGTAAAAAAATTTACATTGTCAATTTTCTATTTGCTACAGTATAAAACAGTCCAAGTGGTAAATTACTGTATTTCCTACGATTGGCCAGATTTCACACTATTTTTTTCTTCTTCAACATTTAGATTCAGAGGAGATTTAAAATACTGTTTTAATGACCCCAAGAGGATATTTCCCACAATGGCAATTTTAAATATAATAATATACTGCAAAATTGTCATACAGTAAAGTAAAATTCATATTACATATGTGAATTAGTGTATAATTTACAAAATCGTTAACAGTGTAGTATTTCAACGTCATAAATTTGATTAAATTTAAATTTACGGGCAATTTCTGGGTTAAAATGGTACACTGTAAAAATTGAATTGAAACAAACACATTAAGTTAAACATTACATAAATTCAATGAAGTAATTTTACGAAAACGTTCAATCTTTTACAGTGGTATAGTGGCAAATTAAAAATACTCAAATTACTGTAATCGAGTAGTTTTTCTCAGGATTTGTAATAAATGCTTTTAAAAATGTGTAGTTTTACTATCCCTTGAGTACATTATTAGTGCTGTTTCTGTACTATTTCTCCATGCTTTCCTTCAACTTGCATCACAACTTTATTTATTCTCGTCTATGGGGCTAAGTAGAAATATCAGACCTGTGATTCGTGTCAAATCAAATCACAGATAGACAATAAATGTGGGTGGTTTATAAATGCTGCAAACGGTTTTAAAGCATTAAAAATGGTTAAGATGTCCAAAATCTTTACGCATAATGCACCAAAGACTGTTTAGACTGTATGTCACTGATGAGAAGATGAAGGATGTTTACTGTATGATGACTGAAATCGCCAAATGGCCCCAAACAATAACTAAACGCACAACAGTATGTGATGTTTACACACCTCTACACAAATTGCATGTGAACGCATTAATTTTCACAGCGTAAAACTCACTACTCTTGAGTACTTTTAAAAGGACTACTTTTTACTCATACTTTGAGTAATATTTACAACAGATACTTTTACTCTACATGCACTAAAGTAAAGGTACATTTACTCGAGTATGATTTTTTTCTTTCCACCATTGATCATTGATTGTGTTTTTCTCTTTATTTTCTCCTTTAGGCCGTGGACAGAGCTTTCCGTAGAGGATGGGAGACTTTTGTTGCCAATCTGTACAGTGTGACGCTGACACCCATATCATCAACTTCTTCTTCATCCACACCATCAGACAAAACCCAACTGAACAGGAACCGTGTTTTGGCAGAATTCAGATAACGGTCAAACTCTCTGAGCTGCACCTTATGATTTCAATTGTCGAATAACTTGATTTATTAATTTAATGTGCTCATATATTTAATGTGCATAGCTGTACTCTGCATCGAACTGATAGCTGCTGATCGGATCATTATGTAACCTGACAAGAGAGGTCAATATTTGAACGTTTTATCAGTGTATAAATTTATCACCGCAGCACTAACTGAAGGGAGTGTAGCTGATCTTTGTTCCCTCGTGAGGAAACATGTGGCTTATGTTATTAATTATCCCACGTGGAAAGTTTCTGAGCTGTGAACAGAAGGAGAGTTCCTGTACTTTGGCCATTAACGTGTACTCTTTCAAAGGGCCAACTCAACCCTTGAGAACAAATCTGGGAGCTCAACCATGAAAAAAAGATGTCATCAAGAGGTACATCTCTGGCAATGAAGTGCAGAAATAATTGAGCCAGGAGATGGAGTGAATGATGGCTTTTGTGTTTTGTAGAGTTATTTATGTTCTGTTTCTTATTTACCGTGGTTTTCTAATGTTGCATATGTAAAATAAAAATGATTTTGTCTTGTTTTGTCTGCTTTGTGATGTCAAAGCAATGCTTATAAAAACACAACCTAAAAAAACAACCTGTGTCACTTGATTCTGTGGTGCTAAATTCAAAATAGTCAATTATTTTGAATTATTTTAGTAACATGTAGGCCCATGCGCAATCTGCGGATTGGCATGTATTTACTTGTGTAAATGTGTGTAATTTTTTTATATTTATTCAGTTTTAAAATTAATTTCACTAATATTATTATGGTATAATAGTACTATTAAACTCAATATGATTTATTTACAATACAGTTTGTAAAGTGATATTTTCTGTCTTTTAGTAGATATATTAAACGAGAGACCTTTGTTTACCAAATATGTGGATCTAATTGGATTTGTATTGTAAACATTAAGTTAAAAATGTACTATTTTTAATTAGTAACTAAATAGTTTTTAGTTATGATACTCCTAAAATTATTCCGCATAAATCTGCAGATTTTTTACAAAAATTTTCACAGAAACCGCGAAAAATGTCCACAGATTCTGTCTGGCCCTAGTAATATGATTCTGAAAAAAATTCTGAAAATATAAATATATTACAATTACTTTGTGGTTAAATCTTTATTTAATACACTAGCAATTATATTGTAGTGCATGACATTGGTCTCGAGAACATGTTTTTAAGGTTTGGGTCTTTAAATCAATCTCGTTTGTACTTTTTTAATTTAAATTTAATTTCAAGAGTGGTCAAGACCACAGCTCCTGTGTTATTATTAGATTTTGCACACATTGTATTAATTTGTTAACATTAGTTCTGAGACATTAGTTCAAACACATTAGAGTCAGATTTCATTTCTTTTGTTACTGTTGTGCTTGGTCAGAAATAAACTGACAAAATCGTCACTTAATGCTAACAAAATTCAACATAATTGCAAAAACTACTTGAATGAGACCTCTTGAGAGCATGTGGATGGAAGTAACTGTGCAAGACTATCAATAGTATCCAATCATACACTTGTGTGCCCCAAAAACAGGAGATGTGGAGAAAAAACAAAATTTTGCAGTAAATTTAGATATCACATGCGACATGGTGGCTCAGTGATTAGCACTGTTGCCTCGCTGGTTCGAGTCCCTGGGACAGTTGCGTTTCTGTTTGGAGTTTGTATGTTCTCCTCGGGCTCCAGGTTCCACCACAGTCCAAAGACATGCCGTGTAGGTGAATTGAATAAACTACATTGGCCTTAGTATGTGAACCCACATGGAAAGAACCTGAGGATATATGCGCAAATATGAAACATATAAGCAGTATATATGCACATATATGACAATACATACGCTGCATATATGCGTGTATATGCCTCACATAGGCAAAATTGAGTTGCATATACAGGCCTTATAAATCTCTCGTATTGCTTTTTTATATCCATATATAAGCCCTATATGTACATACAATATATGTCTCCTATATAGCTCATATCTCACTTTGGCAACTGTCATACATGATGCCTAGCACATATTTTCTATTATCAAGGCAATAACTAAGAACTAAATAAAAAGCATAAAACGTATGTATGTGCGAACACTTGAAATTGGTATCACATGTAACTGGCATGTTATGGAATTTAACTATAGTAAATAAGTGAGAGCCCACATGGAAAGAACCCATATAAACATATATGCTTTAATACAAGTTTTATTTCAAATATAGGTTTTTAATATATGTGACATAAATAAAATTGGCCGTTTTCCTATGTTGTACGTACATGCACATATATGCACATACAATATAGGAAAACAGACAATTTTATATATGTCACATATATTAAAAACCTATATTAAAACATATACGTTTATATGGGTTCTTTCTGTGTGGGAATGAGTGTGTGTGTGGGGGTATTTCCCAATACTGGGTTTCCAGCTGCAAGGGCATCTGCTGTGTAAAGCATATGCTGGATAAGTTGGCGGTTCATTCCACTGTGGCGACCCCTGATGAATAAAGGGACTAAGCCGAAGGAAAATGAGTGAATGAATGTAGTATGTAAAGTGTGTGTAAAGTGCTGCACATTTAGTATAAAGAAGTGTAGGCTTTTTATCACCATTCTTCTCATTTATAAAGCTTATAGTTTCAAGATCTCAAATGTGGATTTTGAGACAGGCTCATATCAGAGTGAGTAGCTATGCTATTTCATCTCAAATGTTTTAGTTGTTAACACCCATTTCTGTAGTCTATGGTTAGTATCTACCCTGTATAGATACAGATATAACGCCATCTAGTGGAAATGTGGAGCTTGAAAAAAGTTTTGAAAAAAAATTAAAGCATTTCATCTCCATTCCAAACAATTAATCTATGAAAGACAGATGTTTTTCGACTACGTATATGTGATGCTCTCATACGCGTGTTATAGATATGTTTATGGTTTATTTACCTGCCTCTTCGCGTCTACATTGCTTGTGTCGTAGGCTTGTACTCTGCTGAATAATCAATTGTTGCCATTTATATAAAGTGTATTATGTACACTACAGTTAACATGATTTGTATCAACACTTTATATCTCTATATAGCTTATTTTTAAATTTATAAACAAGACTACAACCTATGTTGGCGCTCTTAATGTTTTCCGATTGCGTGATTGGTTGACGTCAAACGGGCGTGTATTTTACGCGTGACACGAATAAAAGGCGCCGAGCCCTTCTTTCCGTCCATTTTGCTGCTGCTTCTATCGTGGTAAGGACTGTTGAATTATTTTCCTGCTTTTGCCATATAATTTACCTAGTTTTTAAATAAGTTTTACACAGGTCACCTAGGCGATAAATGGACTTTTATCTATTATTTTTAGTATGTTTTAAGTCTTGTATGGGCCTTTAGTAGACCGCTACAACGAGTCTACAGTCTGCTGGCCCACGGGCTTCACGTTTGTATCTACGGCCATCCTCACTTGATTTAGGTTATTTTTTTGATCGTGTTGTGTTCTTCGCAATATATACATGTTAGTGTATCACAATTGCTCCCTATTTTGTGGCACATTAGTTTTTTTCGTTTTTCACGAGATCTCTCAATGATGATAACTTTCACAGACCTGTACTGAATCACTGTGATTGCACATTATTTATCTGACGTGAGATCCGGATGAACCCCGCATCACTTTTTATTGTTTAATATGGCTTGTATTTCCTGAACGCTTCATACTGAAACACGTGTCTCACGAAGGGTTTTCTTTTGCAGCAACGATGACCACCACAACGAGCATGGGATCATGGAAAGGTAAAATTTGTAGCATCCTGTTTTATGTTTACTTTACGTACTGTATTCAGCGCAACCTGCCGTAAATTCACCATTTAATCAGTGTTTCACTTTTAAACACTTGTCATCTGAAGTTAGTTAAAATTACATGCGAGAAACTTCGCTTATCAATGCATAAATGTATTAGCAGTTTTTTTTTTTTAATAAAATTATAAACAACATTTCAGGGTTTTGTTGTTTAATCTGACGTCAAGATCTGTTGCATTGTTTGATTTACTATTATATTTCTGTTTTACAGGAATGCAGTGGATGTTTCCTCCACAACTTGTGTTCCTGAGCATAAAGGTTTGTATTTATTTGCTTGATTTGTTGCTTGTGAACGGATAGGCATGATGATTTTAGATTACCGCCCCAGTCTGATTTATCTGACTGATTGGTACCCCTCTGACCCCTGTTAATAATTTTCACTTTAATTGTATGTTTTTGAAGCCTTTTTATTAATGTTGCTTTCCGTCTTTTTTAGATGCTACAAGTACTTACTGATTAACCGTGGTCGTCTTGTGCAGGTACCCCATAAAATGTTTGTTGAGAGTAATACACACTATATACACCAATTTAACCAAGCATATCAAAACCCAAGAAAATTATGACTGGAAGATGTTTACTCTGCATAGCAGTTTCTAAGTACGCTGGGCTACCCTGGGTTCAGCAGAGTCCGATTGAACCCTGAACAGACCCAAACCTTTTATGCAGTTTTAATCTACTGGCTTTAGTTGCAATTACAGTTGCTGCTTTGCTGTTGTAGCCGTGCTTTTTGATAACGCAGTTTCAATACTCCATTGTGCGAGTTCTGTGTCTGCACCCACCCTTATTGTGCAATTGTTGCCATTTGCTCAAGATGTGACCGTCTCAAATAGTACAGAGATTACAAACAGTTAACTTATAATTACAGTGTTCATACGGTCATGGAATTTAACATGGCATTTTCCAGACCTATTAGTTTTGGAAAAAACTGAACCCACGAAGTTTGAAAAGTTATTGAAATTTAGTTAAATGCCTTTTTAACAAGTTTAATTGTATACTTGTAGGTTAGGTTTTTTTTTTTTTTTTTTTTTTTTTTTTTACACCATTCTGTCCATGGTCAAACACATGCTTTTAGTGATCTTGCATTATTAGTGCTGTGACTCAAAATATCTAAAATTTTACTCAAACATTAATGTAAAATAATAGATTGCATGTTTTGATATGCTGTAATCACTTTCAACATGCAATGTTTGCAAAGTATATGTAGACATGAAGCATTAGATCTTGAAAGGCCTGGAAGTATGGCTGAATTTTAGTAAAAGTGTATGAGCCCTGAATTCAGCCATTTTGGGAAAAGAGCATCAAAACTGTAGTGGAAGTTGGGTCGAGGCAGACTTTAATTTTTACAAACCCTATATATATTAATCCCCCTCATGTATAATTGTCTGAAATGGGCCATATTCATTGTCTTGTATTTTAAAATAAGTTTAATTTTTCATATCTATAAAATCCATATTTCGTTGTTGTAGTGAATGTCAGGATAATAATTTGTAAACGCTTGTCCAGTGCTACTATGATGACTTCAGAATTCTCTCTTCCTGAATTGCTTTGATGTAACTGTTCTAACCTGAGTAGCATTGGACGTCCAGATTTTCATCTTTTTGTGTTCGTAAAACGGACTTAAAAGTGTTTGTTTTTGCAGTTTCCATGCAGTGTGCTGGGATGAAGCAAAGACTTGTTAATTCAAGGTAATATTGTAAATGGTTCGTCTTTTTTAATAAGTGTTTAAATGATGATTTTTCAATGACAAGCATATATCTGAATTCCAGTGATGTTTGCCTTTTGATTCTGATATAATCTGGAATATTACTCCAGTTTAGTCTTCTACCTGCAGTTTTTAATAGTTCTGTTTATTTTAAGGGTTCCTGCAGATGAACCGTTTTGAGTTCAAGAAGCCATTATGGGTAAGAGTTCTCAAATTCTCAAAGTTACTTTCTTGTCTGAAATGATTAAGTCTTTATATCTTAACTGGACGACAGTTTTGTCATATGGCATTCTAGTCACCAAAGTATGATCAGAGTATGTGACTTAATACAAATTACTGAACAACAGTATTTGCAATTACAATGCTTGTTTGTCTCTAGGTGTTTCAGCCTTCCTCCTGTCAGTCATAGCACAGTGGTATTTGGTAAGTTCTGGCTTTATAAAAAAAAAAAAAAAAAAAAACAATTACTTTAAATCTGAGGGGATGAACGGTTTATTCCGTTTTAATATCTGGACGGCATTATTGCCCCATGGCATACAAGTCACCAAAGCACTGATCAGACAGTTAAACATGCTGGATTTTTATACAATTTAGCGTAAATATTAAAGATCTCTCTCTTTCAGGTAGCACTGTCAAAAATGACCAGTTAATGAAGGACTGGATGTTTCTCTGAAGGTAATTTTTATACACTTGCATAAGGAGTATTCTCTTCAATCTCTGTGATGAAGATACTTAGCTCACTTTGACCCAATGTGAAAAGTCACGAACAACTGAGAGATTGCTGTGGATGGCCAGAGTTCTGATTGTATCCGTTGCATTGCCTTCTATATATAAATTCTCCCTCTCTGTGCAGGACTTCTGGTTAAAGACTTGGATGGTGTTGTGTCCTCCTAGTGGTATTAGGTAAGGCTACTTCTGTGTAATTGAGTATTGAGACCCTCTGTAACTTATGATGATTTTCATTGGAATCTCGTTCGTCTGAATGCCTGTTGAGAAATTTTAAATACTGATGTTACACTATGCTTTTTATTGTAGACTTGGGTTGGTTTAATGTAAACTTATGCCTAGTTTGTGTTTCCTCAAAGGTTCCAGTGAAGATGTACACTAGGGGTAAGAATGCTTTAATTCTATTACTAAGCAGTTAATATGATAAACTTGCACCTCTGTGCCCAAATCTTGTAACAAATGATGATTTAGCAGTCTCGTTCGTCTGAAGTTCTGTTGAAAACTTTAAGCTTCATACTGATGTTACTTTTATTTATTTATTTTTTTAAACTAAACTACATGTCTGTATTTGTCACGCTCTTCCACTTAAAGGTTTTCTTCTCTCATAGGCATGACACCTGGTCTGAAGTCAACAGAACAGGTAAGATTTTGGTATCATTTGTGCTAAACTTCTTGAAATGTCCTTTTATGATGTAACTCGCGCACGTCTTACGCCCTGTGTCAATGCCAGAACCTGAAAAGGTGAACCCACTGGTGTGTCCTGGGCAATAAGGGGATGATCCGTTGGGGTTTCCAACAGTCTGAGAAGCATAAGTTGTAGTTCTGGTGATTTATTTGTCCCTTCATGTGATCCCTAATCTTTATTTTTTGGCACCAGGACTGCAGCAGACCTCAAGTTGTGTATCATAAAAAGGTTTGTATGAATTTTTGCTTTTCTTGACTTGTTAGTTGTAAAAATAGGCATGATGATATTTAGATTACCGCCCCAGTCTGATCTAGCTGACTGATTGGTACCCCTCTGACCTGTGAAATTATCCTCACTGAAGTGAATTTTTATTGGAGCGCTGTATTCATGTAGCTTTCACCTTTTTCAGATGCTACGATGACTTGCTAATTGAACGCAGTCTTCATGTACAGGTATGCATAACTTGTACTTGTTGAAAAGAAAATGGTATGGATGTGATGAGTAACTATTACCGCCCCAGGCTGAAAAGTTATGACTGATTGGTATCAGCTCTGATCCATACTTTAGTGTCTATACAAGTGTCAACTCAGTTCCTGTAGGGCTGCAGCTCTGCACACTTAAGTTCCAACCCTAATTAAACACGATCAAAGAGTGCTTCTGGCATTTTGATACCTACAGATAGTAGTGTTGAAGGGCTAGAACTTTGTTTCTGGAGGGCCACAGCCCTGCAGAGTTGAGTGTGACACCTTGTCTATATATTCTCCCCTTAACCTGTTTGTTTCCTCTAGGTTTCCACTGCTGGCGCATGTTACTGATGAAGCCTTTTATTAAATGTTTGGTGAAGGACTGCTTTATTTTGTACTCCTTGAATGTAATGCAAGCCCTTGCTGAAAGTAGCTAAGAGGGACTGAATAAATTGTTTCTGAACTTGAATCCCTTGTGTTCTCATTTTTTCCAAACCTCTACAACCACATACTCTAGGAAACATTTAAGTCGTCTTTGCTTGATGAATATTCTCATTTGTTTTAAGGTAATGGGTCTGCAATGGTTTCACTGCATATAATGTATAACTATTTAAAATAATTACCTTTTAAAATTTCACTTTCAAAAATGAGTTTACCCATGTACTTCCCTTCTATTTGAGTTCACAAGTAGGACTGAAAATAAAAAGCAGTAAGTCATGACTATTTGAAATTTAGCATTCTGGCATCACTTGTATTGATGAAGAGTCTTGGCCGTTTCTAGCATAACACTATACCAGTGGAAAATAGACCTTGTGGGCACTATATTTGAAAAGACACTAGCTTAAGGGTATTGTCTTAAACATCAATTTATCATCACGCTCTTGCACATCCATTTGTCATTGTTAAAATAAGTAAATTACACAATGGTTGAACCCTTTAAAGGTTATAGAGTAGAGGGTGTTTAAGTTTTAAAGCCAGTTTGCCAAACATGTAAAATGGGTACAGCGACTTCAATGCCAACTCTTTTTAATGGCCTTTTCTGTTAAACCAGAACCAGATTATTCATGGAAAATGAAGAGTGGTAATCTATTCCATTCAGAGGAAGGCTGGATGGAGTGAGCTGTAACTGATCAGCAGAAATGTTAAATGGCGCACATTACAGAGTAGAATTTGTGGTAGTTTATATACAGTTGCTGAACACTTAAAAAAAAAAAAGTGACTACCATCTTCACATTTGACACATGTGCAGTCCAACATGCTACTCCTTTTAAATCAAAGGCAAAATGTCTTAATGTCCATTAGTCGGTTGTAAAGATCCGAGCTGCTATATCATCTAGTAGCCAGTCCACACCAGAAAGCAGATTCTCGCCTGTTACGGCACTGCATCCCACAATGCACCAGTGATGGGTCTTAATGTCGTCAAGGGCTAAAACCTACACAGATGAAGAGGAAAAATCAGAAAACTAGCATATTCACGCATTCCTTGATCCTTACAGTTGTGATGCTATGTGAAGGCTCACCTCTCGAATGCCGTCTTTTGATAAAGCGCCAGGTAGGTCTTGCTTGTTGGCAAAAACTAACAGAGTGGCTCCTGCTAATCGCTATTCAAGAGTAGAAGAAATTGAATCAGAAACTTCATGCAATGGCATTACATTTCAAACACTGCAAGACTATAAAATCTGAGTAAAGGAACTGGCCATCGCACCTCTTCTAGTAATAAAGCACTCAGCTCTTTCCTGCAGTCATCCAGTCTCAATCTGTCCGCACTGTCCACTACCCACACCAGTCCATCTGTGCTCTCGAAATAATTCCTCCAGTACGATCTCAATGACTTTTGACCACCCACATCCCAGATGTTCAGCTTAAACCTATTCTCAGTGTGAAGAGAAAGAAACAAAGATAGTGCACTCTGGGATTATTTGAAATAAACAGTGTTCAATTTCTTTTTAAAAGAAATATATAGTTTAAAAGTGCTTTTAAATAAATTATTGACAAAAACAACAAAGACTTTACATTTCAGCTTTAGAAAGTTTTACTCTGGAATATTAGACGTTGATAATGATTTTGGCACATAACATTTGGACATTTTTTTTTTGAAAATTCCCCTAAAAATGCTGTTCGTGGTCAAAAATGGACACATTGGAACTAATTTCATTTAGTAGAAATATTTGGTACTGTGTAAAAACAAAACCTTACTGAAAACTACTTTTTATATATCAAATTTGAAAAGCAAATTTAACATTTTTTAAACTTGTTAAGATTGGGGGTGGGGGTACTTTTAAACATTTTCCAATAACCTACCAAGCTTGTTTTTTTTTTAAATTACATTTAACTCTTCTACAGAAAAAAATTGGCTTAAAGTGCTAATTTAATTTTAAAGTTTGTCAAAATTATTAAGAGGTAATAAAACAACACAAAGTACATGATTCGGAGACATAATATTCAATACATATGCAGCATGTTGGATAAAAAACATTTCTGACTAAATATATTCTTTTTACTAAACTAAAAACGCCGTTTGAAATTTCTACACAAAATTTGCTTAAATTATTATTCGCACAAATAACATTAGCTTAAATTATTATTCGCACAAATAAAATTAGCTTAGTTAGCATCAATGCTCTCAGTAGTCGTACCCTCTGTGCTCAAGCGTCTTGATGTTGAAGCCTAATGTTGGAGAGATTGTGCTGACATCTTCGCCATTGAACTTCTTTAGGATTGTAGTTTTCCCCGCATTATCAAGACCACTGAGAAAACGTTAAGGACCCCCAACAGCCCCTCAGCATCACAGGTGATTAAAAACATCACATTAAACAACATTTTTCTGAGAAACTTGACACTTGTTTGAAAGTACACGCATTATAGTACAGATATACGAAAACAACAGCGGTTCAACAATGCTGTTTACAAATAAACGGAATGATATGACTTTATGACTAACGTTATACGTTTGACTTGAGTTGTGTGAAAAGATACAGCATGAGTAGACGCATTTCACGCTCCTTGTGCTTCATCTTCTTCAAGATCGTCAGTAAACCCATCGCGAGCGTGTGGATGAAATACACAATACTGTCCGAAATCACGCAATAATAACTATCAAATGAAAATATTTCTTAAATAAACGTCGCATGCTTTAGTGCAAAGCCACACTGGAAACACGGAAGCGTTACTATGAGTTAACAAAACACACTGAGCTGAGATTGGTTAGAGAGGGAACACGTATGACGTTGAAGGCTTAGGATTGGCTGTTTTAACTGTCGTTTATATTTGAGCTTTTTCTATTGGCCAAGGAGAACCGCGGCAAGGGCGCGTCTGCGTTTCTAGTAGGTGAAAAAGGCTGTCAGTTAAAATGTAGTGGTTTCTATAACAGCGTCCCTTCCAGTACATTTTCCAAGCAGGAGAGCTCAACTCCACCTGAAAGATTTGATGTAAGTCTCATCTCATTCAGTCTCCATGGTCCATCTCTGTTGATCCTCATTTGTATGTTTGGTTTGTTTGTTGTGCTACCTTATGCAACCATAATCATTACAAACAAGAACAACCCACAATAACATTGATACTATTTTACATTGAGCAAATGGGAAGAGTACCTTATTACTATTTTCGGTGAAAATTTACTTCAAGTAGTTTGTTGCAACAACAGTATATGAAAAATAATGTCAATAAAAACAAAACTGTTTAGGTATATTTCAGGTATAAACCTTGTTACCCTCAGGTTTTTCAAAACTTCCTTCTGTTACGCAAGATCAAACATTTTCTGGTTCTTATTGACTTCCTTAGTGTAAAACAATTAAGTGGGTACCATCAGTTTTCTAGACTAGTGGTTCTCAAACTTTTTTTCACCAAGTACCACCTTAGAAAAAAAATTGTCTCTCCAAATACCACCATAATAACCGGTATTGAAGTACAGTAGCGTAGTAGGCCTAATTAAGCAGCTACAGCTCTGTGCAGTTTAAAAACATGGCTGATTAATTTTTCTTATTAAGCATTTTTATTATTGTCAGCCACTTTAAACAATATAAATAGTTTGAACATTAACAATGCCCTGTGCTTACAGGTAAAAAAAAGAGAAAACGTCGACGTTTAAAATTTAAATGTGCTCTTAAAGGTTCATTAAAAATGGCACTATTTCTAAAAAGTAAAAAGAAAACTGTTGTACTTAAATGTAAAGTTTTATCATATAGTAGCCAAAACCTGGAAATGTTCCTTGGACCTGATGTCATCATATTCATGTTTAAACTCTTTTTGATACATTTGAAAATTTACATATAAGTCATACATGCTACGTAAAATCCACGTGCCACATTTCTTTAAAATCTAAACATTAACTTGTATTTTAAATATGAATTGGATTTACATACTTAAATTAGAAATTAGATCTGCTTAGAGTAGACTTTGTTTGTCAGAAAAGCAATTGATTAAATCAGTGGTTCTCAAACTGTGGTACGTGTACCACTAGTGGTACGCAAGCTTCCTTCTAGTGGTACTCGGGGGAATCGCTGAATAATAAAAGTTAAAGAATGAACACAATTTTAACCTAAGTAAGCAGATCTAATTTCTGATTTAAATTTGTAAATCTAATTCATATATTCAAGTTAATGTTTAGATTTTAAAGACATACAAATAAGTCATATATACATGCAACATATAGTTCAAAAAGAGTTTATATATTAATATGATGCCATATCGCCTATATTTATGAGGTCAAAGGAACTTGACGAATAGGCTACTTTATGATAATACTTTTTTGTTTTCTTTTACTTTTTAAGCACAGTTTTTAATTAACTTTAAAAGCACTTTTTAAATTAAATGTTGACTTTTTATTTTTTATTTTTACCTGTAAGCACAGTATAGTGTTAATGTACAAAGTATTTAAAATGTTTATAGTAGCTGACAGTAATAAATATTCGTAATAATAAGAACAAATCTGCCTTGTTTTTGAACTGTACAGTGCTGTAGCTGCCTAATTAGGCCTACTGTATTTCAATACTGGTCATTATGGTGGTTTTTGGAGAGGCATTTCTTTCTGAGGTGGTACTTGGTGGAAAAAAGTTTGAGAACCACTGGATTAAATCATACCTGCCAACATTGGGATATAACAATACGGGATACGCCCCAACAACCCTTACAAATATGGAGAGGTAATTAGCTTCAAATGACAGAATACATAACAAACATTAGAAAATGGAAAATAAAATAAAATGTTTAGCCTATTAAAATCAATTTACTGATCACATTGATGTTATCGTACGCGTCAAAGTGTTAAAAGTGTGTTCATTCTTTTACTTTAATTATTCAGCGAATCTTTTGCAGATCACTAAAAGGAAGCCTGCATATGCGTACCACAGTTTGAGAACCACTGGTATAAACTATATAGATGGACTGTAAAAAAAAAGTCTAGACAGGCTACATGTTCATCAAAAATATTTTGTTTCAACCAAAAAAAAAAAAAACTAACAAAAAACATTGACACAAGTTTGTGACAACTTCAGTGTGAATAAATGAGGACTGTATCTCTTTGTTAACCATGAAATAATAAATAAATAATTCTGTAGTCTTAAATATGCAGCCAGACTGTTAGTCAGTTGTCTTTTGGCTTACATCCAAAGCAAAGTCTATAAAGTCTGGATTCACAACTTCTCCTTAAGTAAAACCTTACAGTAAATGTGTTGTGTCAGTCATCGTCAGATTTCTGTATTTCCCCATTTTTAGCCTGCAGCACTTAGGCTATATGTTTACTGCACCTTTATCCATTCATCTGCCACCACCATTATATCCTACCTGTAGACACTGAAAGCACTTGAATCGTGTACTTCAGACCATCTGCTAAATTATATAAGTAAATATAAAAATACTCGGCTCATTAAGTCATCTTACATTAATTTCGGTGATTTAATGGGACCACAGAGAAAATCTTGCAAATCCCACACACTTCCAGCCGTCTGGATTTCCGGGTTGGAATTCCCGAAATTTGTCTCTTGTGCGGGAAATGAGCAACCTAAATACGGGCAGCGGCGCACCGGAAGCGGTGATCTCCCGGCTCCTCTAACCGGACCATTTAAAATAATTCGAAACCGAAAACAGTCTCACCCACCCCTCTGTTGCGTCACCTTATTAGCCAATTCATTGGCCCATTCCACCGCCCACTGCTTACACTAGAAAGAGCGTAGAGTAGTTTAAATCATGAGCAGACACTGACAGCAGCTCAGAACAGCTGGCTCAGGATTCTTTTAACTCGCGTTACACTTCACTTCGAAGAAATGACTGCAAGAAGGAACATTACCAATTGACCTGTTCTGAAAGTATACATGCAAGCATTTTGTTGTGATTTAACTGTCGAAGAGCATCCGTGGACTTGGAGATGCCAGTTGCCGTCATGGAAAACTTTGACCGAGGAAGTCCTTTTTCTCAAAGTGATTCTCAAAGCCCCCAAGAATGGGTAGGGAGTGAATTAATTCATTTAATATCATTAGACTTGATGTGGATATAATACTGTAAATATCATAGCTGATATTAAGCATTAAACGAGTTAAAATTTAATATGTTTTTATTATTGATTGTTGTTTTCATGCTATTGTTATTATAGATAATCTCCAATATTTTCTATTCTGTCTTTTTTATTAAAACAATTCTTAGAAATTTACTGTTTCATCCATTCTCTCCGATGTTTTCTTGTTTAAAATGAAGATTTTTCTAACATTAACATTTCCTTTTATATATATATATATATATATATATATATATATATATATATATATATAGAACATGCAAACATGCAAATATATATGTATAGTGTATATATACATACATTGTATAGTACACAAAACAAAATTAAAAACATTTATAATATTTTAAATAAATGTTATAAACAACGTGCACTGTTATATATCTTCAGAACCCATCAGAACGCAGAGAGAAAAACAGGGATGCAGCACGCAAGAGTCGAAAGAAACAGACCGAAAAGGCAGACTTGTTGCATGAGGTGAGTTGGAGATTGGGACTTTTGACACACTCTGACACACTGCTTTAGACTAAATTGGCTACATTGTGAAACTTGCAACACACCTAGAACACATACTGTATGAAACATATGGTTTGAACATTTTACACATGCATGTACATTTAGTCATTTAGCAGATGCTTTTATCCAAAGCAACATTAAGTGACAAAAAAGTGTCATCACAGGGGTTTAACATGAACATATTCCAAAACCACAATTTTATCAGTTTTTTTTTGTATGAGATGAATATGTTCTGTATCATGAATGTTTTATTTAATCTAAACAACCCTACCCCTAAGCCTTGTTATATAAACTATTTAAACTTGTAAATTTACATGTTACAAAAATATATATTTAAAACCTTATGCCAGTATAAGTCAAGTATACTTAAGTGTCCAATAATTTACAAAATATATATATTTCTGAGAAGCACATAAAAGTTGTAAAAATATAGTTTTAATTAATTAATAACACACTTGAATAAACATATTATCTTATAAGGCTTGCATCCTATTATCTTCAAACACGCATGTTTGTTTTGGCTCTATCTTTTCATTCATGTTCCTCACCCAAACACACACATATATGTTATTGTTCTTTATTAATGTAATAGATGTTATTATACATAATATTAATTGGGAATATGAAAAAATGCATCATAATCACAACCTTCAGCAAGTGTGTTAATCACTGTATTCATGTAGGCATGAGTCGGTTTAAGATTCTGACAGTGTGATAACCTTGGATAAAAATATCACGGTTTCACGGTATGACGGTATTGTGTTTACTGCTCTAAAATATGTTCTTTTTTTAATGTCTGGCTAAAAACAAAACCTTTTTCCTCGTAAATATGTCGGGCTGAATAATGAAAATGAATCATTGGCTTCTGCTGTCTTCTTTAGTTTCAATAACACAGATTTCTTTACAATTTAAAATGCCATCTTTGGATATCTTTTATGCTGAAGATAGTGTTGTCCTAAAAACAAATAAAAAACAAACAAACATAAAACATAACAAAAATCTCACACATACCTTAGGAAGGTTAAAGCAGAAAATTTTGGCGGTTTTAAAACTTTGACTTTTCCAAACTGCGGTATACCTTGAAAACGGTTATCGTCCCATGCCTATATACATGTACCTTTTGAATATGGTTTTAGTGTGTTTGTTAATGATTACTCTGTAGTCTCTTTGTTTTTCTGTGAGTGTGTGTATGTGAGACAGCGAGAGAGAGAGAGAGAGAGAGAGAGAGTGTGGGACACATAACTATTTCACAACCTTTCACTGTAGAGTAGGCATTTCTTGGAAACACTGTGCATAATAGGGCAGCTGCAGTTCAGTTGTGTTAGTGCCACAGTTGTTCTTTCAGTTTACCTTCACTTTCACTTTTAGTTTCTCTTCAGATGATGAACAAATTCTGGACTTTCCCCTTTGTATCCAATTATCTACTAATCACATCTTTTATCCTTTTCAAACAGGGCATGTGGCGGTCTGAATCTTACTTAAAATACAGCGTGTTTTGTAAGGTCAGCAGTTAAAATCTAGACTTATTTTAAACTACCATAAAGTTGAATTGTGAAATTAAAGAAATAAATCTCTTACTCGGATATTTAAAAAGTTTAGTTCACTTAATAGAGATACCTTACTTGATTTTATGACCTTATATGGTTTATTTAGTGTTTTTGAACATGACAAGGAGACATTATTCTGTAATTTGTGCTTTGTTGGGATTTACAGTGGCTTCAGTTGTGTTGACATTTAGGGTTACCATTTTAGTGAAAAGTAGAGCCAGAGTAGTGGTAAAAAATATTAAATATGATATACTAATATGATCATGAAATTGTATAAATATCTAGATCTTTACAATAACACATATTTTCGCAAAACCTAGTATTAAATAAAGTAAATTTTTAAACAGACCTTGACAAATGTTCAGTAGTAAAAATAAGGAAGTTTGTGTTTAGCTGCTTTTAGATTACCCATGTACTTCCCTTCTTTTTGGGTTCACAGAAAGGACTTTGTAGCGGTGTTTGGCTAACCCCACTACAGTTACTCTAATTTCATTAATTTAAAAATATAAAGTTTCAACAAATGTATGATTTAATCAAGTTAACTGAATCAAATGTTTAATCAACCAAATCAATATATAAATAAAGGGGAAAAACAAAGCAAACAAGCTTTATCTTCAGCACATTTTAGTAAACTCATCAAAAAACAAAACATACTTAAATTTCCCGGCCCAGGCACAATACCTATTAATACCCTTTACAATATGATCAACGGGTGATAAAATATAAAATAAATGTTCATAAAGATATAAATCAAGTAAATCACTTCGGAATACACAAAACCAATATTAATCAAAATAATATTGATGTATATCACACAGAGCGCCACGGTGGCGTAGTGAGTAGCACGTTCGCCTCACAGCAAGAAGGTTGCTGGTTCGAGCCTCGGCTGGGTCAGTTGGCATTTCTGTGTGGAGTTTGCATGTTCTCCCTGTGGTCAAGTGGGTTTCCTCCGGGTGCTCCAGTTTCCCCCACAAGTCTAAAGACATGTGGTAATTTATAGGTGAATTGGGTAGGCTAAATTGTCCATAGTGTATGAGTGTGAATGAGTGTGTATGGATGTTTC
Organism: Danio albolineatus; assembly: GCA_903798035.1. Classification (NCBI taxonomy): domain Eukaryota; kingdom Metazoa; phylum Chordata; class Actinopteri; order Cypriniformes; family Danionidae; genus Danio; species Danio albolineatus. The sequence goes on along the minus strand of CAIGQQ010037820.1, from coordinate 3,728,156 downwards.
CAAGAGATGGGTTGCAGCTGGAAGGGCATCTGCTGTGTAAAGCAAATGCTGGATAAGTTGGAGGTTTATTCCGCTGTGGCGACCCCGGATTAATAAAGGGACTAAGCTGAAAAGAAAATGAATGAATATATCACACATCATTTTGATATATATTCGCACAAACAAATAATAATATTTCAAGGCCAAAATCATCACACATTAACAAATTAAGATTCGTTAGGATTCTAGTTCCCGGTATGCATTGTGTCAGACAGTATAAGAAAATCAAGTTATTAAACTTTTTTTTATTTTTTTGTGTTTTTGAACAAGAAAGGGAGACATACTGTACATTAGTCTGTAATTTGTGCTGTGTTGGGATTTACAGAGGATTCAGTTGTGTTCACATTTAGGGTTACCATTGTAGTGCAAAGTAAAACAAGAGTAGAGAGGATGAGCTAGAAATAAAGACTAAATATGGTATCCACTATTACAGTCATAAAAATGTATAAGTATCTTTTGATATTTCAGTTAACACATGCTATTGCTAACACCAAGTAACAAATACTAGTGATGACAGAAACAAAGCTTTTGGAAATTGAACTAATTGCTTCACAAAATGATTCCCTAATTTATATATGTCTTATGAGTTCTTATGTAATGAAGCAGAGTTTTCTGAAATCACGTGACCTTGCCAATTTGATACACTCTTGCACAACTGATTCAGAACAAAACATTCCTCTTTCTCTCTGTCTGTCTTTGCTTTCTATGCTGTCAGGGGGGCCCAAATTCCTGCATAGTTTAGCTCCAACTTCCTTCAACACACCTGTCTGGAAGTTTCTAGTAAACCTAGAAAGAGCTTGATTAGCTGATTCAGGTGTGTCTATTTGGCTATATGCATAGTGTTTTTAGCCAATGACGAGGTAAAAAGGTTATTTTGACTATTTTCAATAGAAAAGATTCCTTTTACAGCATCAATGTTGTAATGTAATTTAGATATAATCAGTTAAATAGATTTGAAGCATCCATTTAGTTGTTCAAGCTTAACACGGGCACCGTCATTAGCAACAGATGAGTGCAGAAACTCAATTGAAAATACAGGGATAAATTAATTGACATATTTTAAAGACATGGAGTGGAAAAATAGAATTTTAATGCAGTGCTTCTCATTTGGTCTGAGACCCATTTTATGTTGTATCTCAACCAGGCAGTGAAGATCACTGTTTTTTAAATGAAATCAGATCTTAAACACGACAATTTTGTATGGGATGACAATTCACCAGAAGCCCTGGGGCTTTCTGACTGAAATTAAAAGTCTGTGTGCATATACCCCATTGGGATTGGAACTAAACTCTGCAGGACACTGGCCCTCCACACTGTAAAACACAAAAAGTTAAATTAACTCAAACCATTTGAGGAAACTTATTGCAACAAACCATTTAAGTTCAAAAACATATCCTAATGAGTACTGTGAACTTAATCCATTTGAGTAAACAAAGCAATTTGAGCACAGTAAACGAAGATAACTGAGTACTGTAAAACCTAATAAGTTAAGGCAACTCAAACCATTTGAGGAAACCGATTGCTACAAACCATTTGAGTTAAAACTAATTTATATGAGTACTTTGAACTTACTTCTTTAAGTTGAAGTAATGAGGAATTTAATTAACTCATCCCCTTTAACCCTGAGTTCAAAACTCTTTTGAAATGAGTAGAATTAACTGTGTTCTATACTAATTAAAAGTGAAAACCCTATTATAAAATGATTAAATAAAAAGATGAGGAGGGTGGAGCCAAGAGCTGTGACTGTTGATGAGAGACAACAAGTCTGTACATCTAGTCTGAACAAGCTTTTTATACTCACAGCTAAAGTGTTCTCTTTCACCATATAACTTCTGCATTTCAGTACTTTTTATAATCTCTTTTTTCTTTTTTTTTACTTAGGAACTCCAGACTCTAGAGCAGGCTAATGCTGCATTTGTAAAAGAAATTGCTGATCTGAAGAAGCAGCTACAAATCTACAAAACGGCTTTGGAACAGCATGAACCTCACTGCACTAAACTGGGTTTATTTGGACCACCAGCTAGGGTGTCAGAAGCTCCATCCACAGCAACACCCTCTACCTCAGATCCAAACCTCTTGGCGGACATTACATTCTCACCAAACACTAATTCAGTATCACTAACAGATCTCTTCGACTGGACTCCTTGGGACTTGGGAATGAATGACAATGGGTTTCTACAGCAGCTTTGAGGTGCTGTACAGTCAGGTACTGTACATTCCTAGTTGGTGACAAGTTTGGTGACTTACACACTACTACAGAGAGACTTTTATTGTGCCCAAAAATGGTGCTAAAACATAATCAAGATGTGGAAATGTTTCAATTTTATAATTTATTCAAATATTATTTACAGATGGCAATAATTAAATTGCATGTTGCTTTGTTTTCAAAATGGGCATTATTTTCCACGTTTATATATATATTTTTTTACAAGACTACAGCCTTTTGGGGTTAAGTGTTGCTTTTTGTAAAGAGAGTTTCCTGTTATTTTTATAAATGATATTTTGTTGATTTATAAATAGTTTATATTGAAATATAAATCAATCATATGACGTGCAGTAATTTCACTGTTGTTATGAGCAGTAAGCTTTTGTTCAGGTCAGTGACTAAAATGTCTTATTGACGTTTTTCACTTTATTCATAAAGTAAAAGAAATGTCGAGAAAAGAATATGTGTATATAATGTGTGTGTGGGCTAATATTTGTGTGTAAAAAAAACCTGCCTTACATGTGTGAAAATAAAACTATTGTGTATTGTACATTCAAAAATATATATATTTTAGTCCTTGTTCAAACTGCTTATTTAAAATGAGCTGAAACAACAATTCTTGAGCTTTCATAGGGATTAACTTAATTTTTAAAAATGTAATTTTTCTACATAAATTTGTTAAGTAGGCGACACGGTGGCGTAGCAGGTAGTGCTGTCGCCTCACAGCAGGGTCACTGGTTCAAGCCTCGGCTGGGTCAGTTGGCATTTCTGTGTGGAGTTTGCATGTTCTCCCCGTGGTTGCGTGGGTTTCCTCCGGGTGCTCCGGTTTCCCCCACAGTCCAAAGACATGTGGTATAGGTGAATTGGGTAGGCTAAATTGTCCAGTGTATGAGTGTGAATGAGAATGTATGGATGTTTCCCAGAGATGGGTTGTGGCTGGAAGGGCATCCGCTGCGTAAAACAAATGCTGGATAAGTTGGTGGTTCATTCCGCTGTGGCGACCCCGGATTAATAAAGGGACTAAGCCGACAAGAAAATGAATGAATGAATGAAATTTGTTAAGTTAACCTAATCTATCTACACTTTCTACATAAAAGTGTTAAGTTAACCTAATCTATTTGTGTTGGGACAGCATGAATGAATTATGTGGAACCCTGCATTTTTAAAGTGTTATCTGATTTTTAGAATCATTAAATTAAACGTGATATGAATTTTTGTTCTTTTTATATTGTGAATTGTCCTATATGCTACACTTACACTAAAGAGCGTGTCAATGAAAAAAAAAATAGCCTAAAGAAAAATCTGTAAACCAAGCCATATCAACAGCACTCAATCTTTCTTGGTGGTATACAGCAGTTGGGGATGGTCTCTCGGTATTGCCAAAACGCCCATCACATCTAATAGTCTTAGGTAGGTCAGCAGCACGTCGTCGGTCGAGCGATATCACATAACTCGTGTTAGAGAAACATTTACCGACGGTCTAAACGAAAATCGGCGGGTGAACGCACGGAGTAATGAACGAATGAAGCAAGAACAATGGCCAACCTGACAGTCCCAAAACACAGCGGCTAACGGAGGGAGAGAAAGAGAGAGAGAGACTGTGTCAGCCAGCCAGCGAGGGAGGGCAGAAGGAAAGAGGCAGAGGTAGATAAACAGCTGTCTGATAAATATATGGATGAAATAAAAACAAATAGCGTAAATTAGGTCGCTTAAACGGTGAACAGAGTAAACGGCGGATAGTCACATCTCGCGGCGTCTGGAAGCGAGTCGCGTAAATGTACGACGAGTAAATAAATAAATAAGAGCGCGTGAGCGTCATCTGCAGTGTGTAGCATCTACATCTACTTGCACCACCTGAAGACAACGACCGACACTGACTGCTGGGAAATAAAGAAACGGGGGGAAAACAGCGGAGAGGAAGGGACAAACGACGAACAAAACCAGCGAGGCTGTCAGCGTCCTCGTGAAACAGAAGAAATTGAGCAGCGGTTTTCTTGTATCTGAGGAAAGGAGGCAGAAGCGGGTCTCAGTGCTGCAGCGGCCGCCGCGATGCTCTACACATGTAGGCACGTTTGAAGCAGTTCATCCCCGCCCTGTGTGGATCTGACTGAACCGAACCGAACCGACTGTACGAGGACGGATTTAACAGCGGGGCGCTGCGAAAAGGACTTAAGGCTGGTGACTGGTAATATGACGATAACCTTTAATTAACTAGTGATGCATTTGAACCTGTGCGGAGGAGATAAATGACAGGATTTTAATCGCCCGTTTGTTTTTCAAAATGGATTGATTGGCCCACGATCACAGGATAGAGTGCTTATTACACCCGCGTTTAATACGTTACAGATTTATACCTCTAGCCTATAAATATTTAAATAAAGACCAAATTTAGGCCGATGACTTTCTGATGACGACAGTACGGCAGAGATGTCTATTGTAGAAATGTATGTTCGACCCAGCATCTCTCCATAAAGACATAGACAGTTACATTCACCCCTGTGCTTGCCTCCGTGTCTAATTTCGTTTAATTTGAGGGGCTTTAATGTAACACGAGGGAGAGACGCGTCAAATTGAACACTGATAGCTTTTAGTCCACCATCCCTGTCTACATTTCGACCAGGTTAACGTCAGATAACTAACTAAAAAGACCCTTGTTCTTTCATTTTACTTTTTCAATCAAAACAAAAATATTTTGGGCCAAAAACAAGGCATTGGGTGCCTGTTCTTGCCGTTGGCTGCCATCCTAAAAGAATCTTCTGCCGAGCACCACCTTCGCAGCGATGGAGACCCCCACGAAGCTGCCTCCGTCGAGCCCTTCATCGCCGACCACGGGCTTCTCTGTACCGAGCGCGGAGAAGGTGGACGGCTTCCCCCGCCGCTCGATGCGCCGCGCTCGGCAGCGGCGGTCCCACAGCTCCTCACAGTTCCGCTACCAGAGCTCCCAGGTGGAGCTCACGCCACTGCCCTTACTTAAAGGTAGGTTAACCGGGACGTGAAGTGGTTTGTTTTTAATGACATGTCATTTAGGAAATAATAACAATCTCAACAGAATTGGACTATTTTAGCTTTTTGGTGGCTGTGAGTTCATTCAGTGCCTTCTCGAGCATCCTTGAGAGAGTCATGGTGCCTCCGTAAGGACTCCAAATGTAACTAAATCTTCTCAGGAGCTCAGCTAGACTCAGCACAATTTCCTATAATGGTTTTGTCATTCAAGGGTATGTAATCTAAATTAAGATCCACACTTTTTTGGTTAATTTAAAATTGCTTACACATATTGGGAATAGGTCTATATATAAAATTGTTAAGCAGAAAGATTACTTGATTATGTTATTTATCCTGTAACAACCACAATAATCTATTGCAGTTAGTGGCGTCATAGGGATTCTGGGCCCATTCACAGGTTTTTGCTTTGAAGCCCTCTGACATTCAGTGGGCCCCTCTTGGCCATGTGCACTCTGCACTTTTCCCCCCTGGTTGCAGTACCCCAGACTGCAGTACTAACTTATTTTGATGCTAGCAAGAAAGTTAATTGCAGTGAAATTCCCATTCTAAAATTTCATGAAAGCAACAAGAAACAGAGTAGACTATTATCTGGTTCAAAACATATACAATAAAATGTCTGTTCACTCTAAAGGATGCTGGGAATCACAAATCCCATCTTCAGTTTTAGTTATTGGCAGTGAAAATGATTAGCCCAGCACAAATGCATCAAGTCAACTTCCATGTTACATATTTAACTGGATATGCAATTTAGCAAGAACTGTGTTGAATTGCATCATTTTAAATGATTCAGTCAAACAAGCAGCAAAATAATTTTTAATGCAGCGTTCTTTCTCCTTGCATCTGTACCGTTGTCATAAGTCAGTGTCAGGTTCTTAGTTAAATATGTTTATGGTAAAATTATGTTCAGTCAAGAAACCCTGATATAGAACCTGAAACACTTGTATTGAGCTAGCTTGTGGGGATAATTAATTCATTTTTCATTTTTTTAAAGTAATTTTTATATGTATACAGTTTATTTTCATACAGACAATACAATACCAGCTTAACCTTAACTGCAGAAGACTTATTAAATCAGTATTTGGTGGAATAACCCTAATTTTAAGTCGCAATTCGGTCCTGCTAACTGTAATTTATAATAATAACTGTCATTTTAATTACCTGTAAATAACTAAATTAAGACAGAAAAAATACTTCACATTTTATTTGAAGTTTGTATGAAATGTAATCAGACTTTTCTAGTAAATCCAGAGAAATGGAAATTAACTACAAGCAATTTCAGATGCACAATAGGGATATTACCTAATTTTCAGAATAGCTATGAAACTTTGTACTATTTTTGTTTACAGAGAATACACAGATGCTGCATTGTTTCTACAGGATTTCGTGTATGACATTCGTTTTCATAGGTTTTCCAAGTTTGTCCACGACTTCATGATTCATACTTCAGCAGGATATGATTCACTTAGTCTAATACGGGAATCATCTGAGTGACATTTCCAGTGAAGCAGATTTAGTGGTACCAGTTTTCATGAGAAGCTCCAGCTGAGGGTGTGCTGCCAATCGGTGTGTCACTGGGGTCCAGATTGAGCCTCTGTCCTGCTTAACCGTCCAGCTGACCTGCTTTTAGTCATTCACATCACTGAGAAACATCTTCACCAGTGTTATTTACTCTTACTTAGTCTAAAGTGTGTATTTTCAACCATAATATGTCTAAATGTGGTGACATTGTGGCACAGTCGGTAGTGCTGTCACCTCACAGAACGAAGGCTGCTGGGTTCAAGCCAGTTGGTGTTTCTGTGTGGAGTTTGCATGTTCTCCCTGTGTTCTGTTCACATGGGTTTCCTCCGGGTGCTCTGCTTTCCCCAAGTCCAAAGACATGTGCTATAGGTGAATTGAGTAACCTAAATTGTCCATAGTGTATGGGTGTATATCCTGGTCCTCCAGGTTGGGGGTTGAGCGTTGGGCTAGAGACCCACCTCGTAAAAAATTAGATGTTACGAAACACCAACATGGTATAGCTTAATATTAACTTTGATATGAATGAATATGGGGCGCCACGGTGGCGCGTGAGTAGCACGTTCGCCTCACAGCAAGAAGGTCGCTGGTTCGATCCCCGGTTGGGGCAGGACCCGGTTGGGCCAGTTGGCATTTCTGTGTGGAGTTTGCATGTTCTCCCCGTGGTTGCGTGGGTTTCCTCCGGGTGCTCCGGTTTCCCCCACAGTCCAAAGACATGTGGTACAGGTGAATTGGGTAAGCTAAATTATCCATAGTGTATGTGTGTGAATGAGAATGTATGAATGTGTTTCCCAGAGATGGGTTGTGGCTGGAAGGGCATCCGCTGCGTAAAACAAATGCCGGATAAGTTGGCGGTTCATTCCGCTGTGGCGACCCCGGATTAATAAAGGGACTAAGCCGAAAAGAAAATGGATGGATGGATGAATGAATATGGTACATTTACCATAAACTGACATATCAACCATTTGGTAGAGGCCGATATTTTAGAAATTATGGGATGTGTTGAACAAAAATACATTGAGTGTCTTAACTAGCAACATGAGGAGCTAAGAAATGCAAAAAAAAAAAAATTCTTGGTGGGGCAGTTAAAGGGATAACGTGTTTTAGGATCTTTATTAATCCCATTACCCATATTAAGTAAAAACAACAAAACTCACAAAATAAATAAATAAATAAATAAAATCATATGGTCATATTGTCAAAAAACACCTATAAGTAGCCTAATAGACACTAACTGAACATCTGATATTTGAGCATCATTGATGGTACGGCACATTTAGCTGTAACATATATAATGCTCTTTAAACACAAGATTAGCCTAGCAGAGCATGACAAACACCACCGTCATGAGTATTTTGGTCTGTGAAATTCCCAGCCTGTGTATTTGTGTAATAGAGAGTAAGTTGAAGAAAACAGCTGAGCCAGTCCAAAACATGACCTAAATCTTTAAAATATGGCCAGGTTTGTTAGTCTGGGCTGTTAGTTGGTGTCGTGAACTGTTCTCATTTGCAAACCTTCAAATTCCGCTTCTCAAACTGGCTTTTGATGTTGTTTCCACTTAAGCCTCTGCAGTGACGAGACTACTGGTCCCCGTGAGTTGGTGAGCGTGTGTCTCTGTAAATAGCAGTCATCGCTGGAGGGAAAGTGTTTTGGACAATGGGCATCTCAGAGCTCTCAGTCGGCATTGTGACTCGTCTGGAGATTCAAAACTCCTAAAAAACCTTAAGCAAAACATCTGTTGGCGATCACCTTGAAGTGTGAAGACTACTGTAACGTCATATTTTGGTTGTGAATGGTTATATCAGGGTAGAGGCTGAATGTGTGTGTCGAAGGAGCTGATTTTTCGATGGTGAGGATATATATCCGCCTCTTCTTCCTGCAGGGTCCAGCTGGTCAGGGCTGGTGTAAGGTTACAGTACACAGAAGGCCTGCTCGCTCTCTGGCCTCCTCCGATCAATAAAGAGGGCAAGAGAGGAAGAGGGAGCGAATAAAAGAGGGAGTGAGTGATTATAGAGACAGGGAAGAGAAAAAGAGCATTAGAGAAAGAGAGAGAGAGAGTGAAGTGGATAAGCACGTGAGGCTGTAAGTGGGGGAACAGTGTACCGAGAGAGAGTTATTGTTGAGCACAAGATCTGATGAGCCAGATTTGTTCTAGCCAATGTACATTTTTAAAAATAATAGTTCTTTATTGACATCAGTGGTTTCATGAAGAACCATTAATGTCTGAGGATCCTTTCCAGTCCAATAAATGGAAATTATTAAATTTTTTAGACTAATAAAAATAGTTCTTTGAAGGACCAAAAATGGTTAATTACTGTAATGAACTTCCTTTTGGAACCTCTGATTTGACTTTGATGCATATTCATTTGTTTAGTGTTTGTAAAATGATTTCACATTTTGTACATTCAGCCTTGTGTTTTGCATTTGCATCCTCATTAAGGTTGCATTTAATTGATCCCAAATTATATATATATATATATATATTCCTTTTTCAAAACAGTTCAGAACAAAACAAAAACACAATAAAAAATACATTAAAAATAGCAAAACAAAAACATTTTTAAAAGAACATGGAAAGATATGCAATACAAGTGTCAAGGGTCACCGAATATAATCTTATTTACATTCGTACTTAGCGTTGATAGAATGTTGCTATATAAAATTTTGTTAAGGGTTACGTATAAAAGATCATCAGGGTTCAAATATATCTATATATACATATAAAGTAGAAGCACCACAGTGAGATTAAAACAATACATCTCTTCTCAACCATTTACCCCAGTATGCAGAAATTTTATAGGCTTGATGTCTCAAGGAAAATGTCAGTACTTCCATGTACTACCAGTACCAGTACCAGTACTACCATTCGCTTACAGATGGAGGATCTTCCTTAAGCCATTTCTTTGTAATTGCCTTTTTGTTAGTTATTAGTAGTGTGTTAAGAAGATATACATCATTTTTTGGTATTTCTGCCGAGTAAATTCCCAGGTACATAGTTTTAAAATTACATTCCAGATTCAATCCCAATATTGCATTTATCTCTTTATTTAAATCTTGCCAATAGGTGTGTATAATATTACAATCCCAAAATATGTGGAAATGATCAGCCAATACATTTCCACATTTTCTCCAGCATTCACAATCATAAATTATATTTTTGTGTTCCTAGTAGTGATATTAGTAGATATTGGATCTAGAACTATAACACTTGTTATAATTTAAAATTGTCTATGTGATATACAGGGTCAGATGTTGGAACATCTGATTTCTAGTGTCTTTTGTCTATCTTTGTTGGAGCTGTGTAAATAATTATAATATAAATTGTATTGCATTTTATATCAAACTCTTTAAGAAATTTTATACATTTGTAATGACTGAGTAATTTATTAGAATACTAGCTGGGAGGCATGGTGGCTAAGTTGTTAGCACAGTTGCCTCACCACAAGAAGGTCTCTGGTTCGAGTCCTGGCTGGGCCATGAGGCATATCTGTGTGGAATTTGCATGTTCTCCCTGTGTTTACACGGGCTTCCTCCGGGTGCTCAGGTTTCCTAAACAACTACAACTGAGTTTTTGGCTAAACTCAGTTGTAGTGTTTGAAGTGGAGAGTGTGCATGTTTCCCAGCACTGAGTGTTGTACTCTTAGGCCTGTGTTGCAGCTGGAAGGGCATCTGCTGTGTAAATCAATTTTCAGAGATTTGGCAGCTCATTTTACTGTGGTGACCCCTGATAAAGCTGGGAATAGGCCAAAGGAAAGCAAGTTAGAATTCTGTGAACTCACAGAAGTTTTAAATGGTATGGATGCTAAACAAGTTTAATAGTAGGGCTGCCATATTATGTCAAATATATGGCTTCTGATATTGTAATAATGATTTCTAATGTTGGGTAAACATTTAATGGTGAAGAGCCATGCCAAAATCTAGCTATACTGACAAAACTAATGGCATTAGTCATTAAAACACCCATTATTATCATTGACGCTGCAAAATTAGTCACTGTTTCAGAGGTTTCTAAAAGTAATTAACACAGTTGCTTCCTTCATTTTCATTTTGACTATAATTTTGGCAGCTTAGAATTTAGTTGAATTGTTTTGGAGCATTTTTTGCCCCCAGGTCTTGAATATGAGATTATATTATATAATTATATGATTAAATATTATTAATATTCATTAATATTTATTGCTATTAATAAATTAATTATTAATAATTAACAGTATGGGCGGCATGGTGGCTCAGTGGTTAGCATTTTCGCCTCACAGCAAGAAGGTCGCTGGTTCGAGTCACGCCTGGCTTGGCATTTCTGTGTGGAGTTTGCATGTTTTCCCCATGTTTGCGGGGGTTTCCTCCAGGTGCTCCGGTTTTACCCATAGTCCAAAGACATGTGCTGTAGGTGAACTGAGTAAGTAAAATTGTCTGTAGTGTTTAAGTGCATGTGTGAATAAGAGAGAGTGAATCGATGTTTCCCAGTACTGGGTTTCGGCTGGAAGGGCATCCGTTGTGTAAAACATATGCTAGAACAGTTGGCGGTTCATTCCGCTTAGGCGACCTCTGAAATAGTCCAAGGAAAAAGAAGGAATGTTTTACTCAAACTTTAGAAAAAGTCAAAAGAACAGCATGATTGTATTTGAATTGTATTGTTTTATTTTCTCTATTGGCAACTTTGTAGTGCATTCTTGCTGAATTAAAGTATATTTAAAAAAATAGTTGACCCAAATATTTCAACAGTAGCGATTATTCATTCATTCATTTTCCCTTTGTTTAGACCCTGATTTATCAAGGACGCCACAGCAGAATGAACCACCAACTACTCTGTCATATGTTTTAAACAGCAGATGCCCTTCCAGTTGCAACCCAGCACTGTATTGGAATACACCCATACACTGTCTCATTCATGCATGTTACGTTAATTTAATTCACCTCCAACCACCATGGGAAACCCACGCAAAAATGGGGAGAGCGCGCAAACTCCAGTAACAATTATACTTCTTTACTTGCTCCCAGGGCCGTTTATATCGAAGTTAATATTTAGCGACACCATGTTTCGTGACATTTCATTTTTACAAGGTGGGTCATTAGCCCAATGCTCAACCACCAACCTGGAAGACCAGGACATACACACATACAAACCGGAGCACCCAGAGGAAACCCACGCAAACACAGGAAGAACATGCTAAATCCACACAGAAATACCAACTTACCCAGCCCGGGCTCGACCCAGCAACCTTTTTGCAGTGAGGCGACAACTCTACCCACTCCGTGCTGCCCAATATTTCAGCACAATAGATCAGGATACACTTTTATTAGTACTAAAACATTGCATTGCCTATAGTATTATTCACAACCTTGTCCAAGCAGAACTCTCCTACTTGCATCTGCAGTTAAATGTTCAGACGAATATCATGAAACAAGTTTTAAGAAACATTAAATCACCTCAAAAACGTCTTGTGTGAAATGTGCCACTCTGAGCTTCCTGTTTTATAGGTTGTTGTGACTCAAAAATGAATGACAGTAACTCAACAGCCACCCAAAACGCAGTAATAACCAAAAAGAGTTTCCTCATTGAAATCCCAGTGCCACAGAAAGAGACCCACAGAGAGAACGAGAGCGAGAAGAGGACGGAGAGGAGAACATGAGGAGAGGAATAGGGTAGAGCGATGACATCATCTCTCTACACTGTTTTCTTTCCCTAGCATGCATCTCTCTCTCTCTCTCCCTTTCTCTCTCTCTCAGTCCCACTGTTGCTTATTGGCTGCTCTATATTTAGCTTTGCATCTACAACATTACAGCATGTTTAACAGAGCAACGACTGGTCTAACCGCTCATCATTTAACCTTACACATCAATATGGCTGCTACTGTGTATCTTCACACAAGTTGCAGCTTTCGCATTCCCTCCATCGCCGCGTTAAGTTCACATTTTAATTGAGTTCTCCTCCTCATGTCTCCACCCTATTCTCTTCACACTTTTCCCTGGGCGATTTCCTTTTTTCTGCTCTGACTGCTGTGGCTGTGTCATGCTCTCTATATCCACCGTCAAACACACACACACGCATCCTTACATAACAGTGTCTTTTCATGACATCCGTCTCTTTATTCGCAGTTTCTTCATATTTTATTCAGTCTCCTTTGACCTCACCTGCTGCACTCCTAGTTGCGGTATATGCTGTACTGTGAACGTTAAGACTAATCCATTTTTGATGAAGAGTAATTGTATGAATAGGCAAGCTGAAGCTGAAAGGAAAACAGAGTGAGACAGAAAGAGTGATTCACATTCCCAAGTACAAGAAGAACAGTAGGGCCTGTAGGTTGTGATGCGTTTTTTGGATGAATAGAGTGGATTGTCATGGTTATTGTGGCTCGAGGCGTTACGTCCACAGAGGGCGAGACAGCGCGGGGTTAAAGATAGCACCCGCTAATCCTGTTAGCACCAGACGCCTCCACTCATTTCTCATTAGCATCTCGTCCATCCACTTCAAGAAATCTACATTAATATGCTCCTATAGATCCAAGTGTCTTTGTAACTCCACCAAGCTTTAATGTGATGTGCCTTAAAATCTTTATTAGTGCATATACTTAGGAGAAAATGATGGTATGCATAATTTTCGTTGTACAAAAGGAGTTTGTGCGGAGAAATATTCTTCACTTTAAAGCCCTAAGCATACTTTAGTCTTTCTTTCAGAGTACTGATAGCGCACACTCTCGACAAATGTGCACTAGAAGAGTTCATCTTTTTCTAGTGTGATATGACTGTCATTGTAGTTTTTAAAAGGGAGTTGTGTGTTTATTTTAATCTCCTGACACATGCATCAAAGGGGCCGTTTAATGTTTTAGAAAGACAAATGTCTTCTGTATCTTACATTTTATTCTGACTATCAAACAAGAGTTCGGTTCAGTGTTGAAATCTTTAGGTAAACAAAGTCGTGCAAAACATTTCAAAACATATGTGACAGCTGTGAGTATAGTGTATGTAGGACTGGGTGATATTGCTAAAATGTAATCTCCAATTCTCCATAATTATTTTCCACATTGAACGATAACACTATATTCATTCATTCATTTTCTTTTCGGCTTAGTCCCTTTATTTATCTCGGGTCGCCACAGTGGAATGAACCGCCAACTTATCCAGCATTTGTTTTACGCAGCGGATGCCCTTCCAGCTGCAACGCATCTCTGGGAAACATCCATGCATTCTTATTCACACACATACACTACGGACAATTTAGCCTACCCAATTCACCTGTACCGCATATCTTTGGACTTAGGAGGGAAACCGGAGCACCTGGAGGAAACTCCACACAGAAATGCCAACTGACCCAGCCGAGGCTCGAACCAGTGACCTTCTTGCTGTGAGGCGACAGCACTACCTACTGCGCCACAGCGTTGCCTGATAACGATATATATTCCCAAATAAGTTGTTGATGCTTCCAGATTTAAAAGAGTAAACAACGACTGAAGCCACAGAAATTGGAGGGTCCATTAAACGGCATAACATATTTTCGGCCGATAAATTATCAGTGGCTAAAAATTCGGTACATCCCGAATATCAACACACTTTTAGATTCCCATCGTTGCACATTTCTGCTGTGTGATCGGCTCTTAGATCAATATAGAGTAAAAAAGTCCAGAGCTTATTATTGTTATTGACATACATTTTAGCACGATTTTATATAATATGGGCCCAGCCCTAAGTGTAGGTATGGTTATAAACAGGTATTGAAGGTCATTAAGGACAAAAGTTAAAACAAACTGACTTCGTTGGAATAGCTATATTTGCATAATACAGTATATTGCTACCTTGTGATATATATAAATACATAAAGTCAAAATTATTAGCTCTTCTGTAATTTTTTTTCTCTTTTTCAAATATTTCCCAAATGATCTTTAATTCTTCGCAGTATTTCCTCTTTATTCTTCTGGAGAAAGCCTTTTATTTCAGCTACATTAAAAGCTGTTTTTAATTTTTTTTAAACCAATTTAAGGTCAAAATTATGAGCCAGTTTTTTTCAAAAGTCTACAGAACAAACTAGGCATGGGACGATAACCGTTTTCAAGGTATACCATGGTTTGGAAAAGTCAAGGTTTTAAAACCGTCAAAATTTTCTGTTATACCGTTCCTAAGGTATGGGTAAGATTTTTTTATTTACGTTTTTCTAAGGACAACAGTATATTCAGCAGAAAAAATATCCAAAACTGACGCTTGAAATTATAAACAAATCAGTGTTTTTGAAACTAACGAAGACCGCAGGAGTCAATGATTCACTTGAATCACTTAGCCTGACATGGTTACTGTTCTGAAATATTGTAAATGTTTCTCAAAATAAAATATATTGTGTTCAAAAGGGGAAAAAATTGTTGTTTTAGCCAGACATTTAAAAATAACTTATTTTAGAGCAGTAATTACAATACCGTAAAATGTGATATTTTTGTCCAAGGTTATCATACCGTCTGAATCTTAGACCAGCCCATGCCTAGAACAAACCATCATTATACATTGATTTGCCTAACTACCCTAACATGCCTAATCAACCTAGTTATGCCTTCAAATTGCACTTTAAGCTGAATATTAGTATGTTTAATATATATAGTAAATATTATGTACTGTCAGTAAGAAATCAGTTATTAGAAATTATCTATTAAAGCGATTAGTTTTAGAAATGTCTTCTTTCCGTTAAACAGAAATTGGGAAAAAAAATATACAGGGGGGATAATAATTCTCGAGGGCTAAAAATTCTGATTTCAAATGTGTATGTAGGCAAATTTCAAATATTTGTGAAGGATATTGTAGTTGTAAATTCACATGTGTAAATCAGTTATTAGATTGCCCTCCATAAAACAAATGAAATGTAACAGCGTCAATATGTGTGTGTACTAAAAACACATTCAGAAAACATGATAAAGCTGTTCACATTGACACAGTCAAATTGTAATTATTTAATTTTTGTAATATTTAAGGATTTTTGCACTTTCTCCATACTGTATTAATAAAGTGTTATAAAGTGTTCTAACACTGTTTTAATCAAATGCATGTCAAAACCAAAGTATACTTTGGGCTTTAGATCAAATAGACAAAAGGAGCTGAACACAGGAAAGTCGTTTGTTCCACCAATGCAGGATATTGCAAACTTTTAGATTTATTTATTTGTTTATATTTTTTAAACAGGAAAAGATTAAAAGATAATCGGGCCTGACTCAGCATGAATGCTATTTTTTCAGCAGGTTCCTGCTCTGCAGAACATAAAAACATACAAACACCCTTAACATCCAATCCATCAACACAGCAACAGTACAAACAATTACCAAACATACAAAATAAAGAGAAACAGCCTACTATCTCAGTGGCTACTGCGATAGATGACCATCAGATGACAAGCATGGGGATTTAAAAAAAAGATGCCACAGACCACTGCATATGAAAAATGAATAATGACATTGTAAATATATCTAAATATTATTTGAATAAGTCTTTGTTTTTTAAATTAATAATAATTTGTTGTACTCTACATTATATTTGCCATACATTTATATACTTATTTTATTATTCATTTTAATGTAAATTGTATTTATGTGCTTGGTTTATTATTTTATTATTTATTTGTTTGTTTTAATAAAATGTTTGAAAACAAAACGTTTTTTATGAAATGATTATATCAATATATATAATTATAATTCAATTGATTATATTCATTTCATTTCATTGATGTGTTTCTTAATGTTTTTTAATTTATAATCTTAATAAACAGTTTGCTCATTTGCTTCTCTTATTTTTGTTTTTATTAATTATTTGAATTAATTAACTTTCCTCTTCAAACATATCCCCACATAAAAATACTGTGGTGGTATCACGGTACAGTTCTGGGTTCAGATTTATGTGCATTTTTATGCAGATTTATAGGTTTGTTACAAAGACAACAACACAAAAAAATTTGCATTTCCAAGGTTCCTTTATCCAAAGAAAATCCAAATCAGTCATGTGTAAAATTAGAAAACTGGATTAGGAAAACACATATTAAGTATATGTGGTAAATGTGCAGTGTATTTGTGAACATTGTATTTGTATGCTTTGTGTCCCTCAGATGCTCCAGTGGCTGAACTTCATGACTTGTTCTGCAAGAAGCTGCAGCAGTGTTGTGTGCTGTTTGACTTTCTGGACTGTGTGGCCGACTTGAAGGGGAAGGAGATCAAACGCGCCGCGCTGAACGAGCTTGTGGAGAGTGTGGCCACCAGTCGCGGAGTCCTCATCGAGCCCCTGTACCCAGAGGCCATTAAGATGGTGAGATGAATCGTCAAAGAGAGGAAAAGTGATGGAGTAGGCTGGGATTTGATAAAAGAGCAGAGAAGGCAGAGGGAGATAAATCGTTTTGAGGGAGGCACAAGATCTCCAGTGCTCTAAAGTGCACTTAAAGACTCCGAAGCATTTATGTGTAGCTACATTAGGACTATACAGCATGTAGTTGAAATACAAAAACACCTTAATTGGGAAGCAATTGATTTTTGTTAACTGGGCCTTTTATGTTTTGATGAGAAAGGCAAAGGGGGATTTTTCTAAGAATGAGTGCGTGCCCTCTGAGTTTATTTGCATATGTTGTCTGCATTGTGTTTGATTTAGTCTCTTGTTTACTGGAAGAATTATGCAAATGAGGTAACAATGAATTACAGTTGCTCTGATCAATAGAAAAATGTATACAAACATATTCTCAGAATGAAACTCCATTTACCAACATTTGGTTAATGGAAATCGTGCAGCAGTAATTGTGTAAAAATGACTTGAGATGGAAGAGACAGAATCTTTAATAAGCAGATATTTTAATAAGTATGTATTTTTACAAAAGCATTTGATTAAAGGTATAGTTAACCTCAAAATGACAACTCTGTCATGCTTAACTCACTGTCAGATTGTTCAGAAAACAGAATCAAAGGTTATATGGCTTGTAACAATTTAGCAGAATGCCTTTTGGTATTTCATACAGTTCCATAAAGAACCATGTTACGACAATAACAGTGTAATAAACTTCATTATAATAGTTCATTTTCATTTACATCATTGTAATTGAGTATTCATTTTAATAATAGTATTATTATTGGTATTATATGTCCTATATATTATTTTTTAATATATATTATTCTCTGTTGGGATTAAAAAACAGGCGAAGCACACAAAATAAACCAAACGGCATCAAAAATGACAGTGCTCTGCCAAAGGCTAGTATCTGAATACATCTACAAATGACAATTGATATTGAAAAAAGAATAAATAAACTACAACACAAAACAGAAGGAGAAGATTCATGCAGTTAAGACAAAGTTCCAGTAAAATCTCTTTATAATGCTTTATGATGCCTTTCCATCTATCATTATGTGTACATTTTGGTGTATATTGAATGGCATTTTTTCTGAAGACGATGAGACTGTAGGATATGATACAACATGATATTTTATGTGACCACTTTACAATTCTTAAAAGATGAAGTGAAATTAAGTGGTGTTTACATTTTTGTGACTGTTTTGTTGTTGTATAAACTCAAATCATTTTTAAAAAGTGGTAATTCAATATCTGTGTTACTTACCTAGTGGAGAAGTGGAGATCATGTGTCTTAAAATATATAATTGGAGTAGCTACACAAGTTAAAATTTGAAAGTTAAAATGTATAAACCTTTTAATAAGGAAATCATTCAACTTTTAAGAGAATCTTGACAGTCTGTGTAGTAGATGGTTGACTAGTGAGGTGCTTCGAAAGTTAGAGATTTAGAAAACAAAAAGGCAGGAAATCAAGAACCCTATACATTAACACGAAGAACCATGTCAGCTTAATAGTGATCTTAAGGATAAATTATTATCAATGTGTCTCAAATCACATACTTACACACTATTGTCTACCTTTTTCTAGTATAAATAATGTAAGTCATAGGTCTCAAACTCTATTTCTGGAGGGCCGCAGCTCTGCAGTTTTGTTCCAATCCTAATCAAACACAGCTGATCCAACTAATCAAGGGGTTCAAGACTACTAATGTCTATGGCTTTGTCCGAAATTGCCTACTTCTCAGTCAACTTGACTGATAGAAAAGTATGTTCCATACAGTATGAATGTGAGTAGTATGAATAGATCTCGGACCTGCTACATCCGCCATTTTGTCAGGATCATGTGACCTACCCGCAACCTTTGCGCCGCTTCACTCTCATTCGTGAATTCTGGGATAGCGTAGCGTCCATCAGATGTGCGATTCAGAATATCGCCGGAAGTAATAGGTCATCCTGGTACTTCTCGCTTGTTGTTTTTCAAATTCTTTGAGTTTGGACATACTACTTATCTCACATACTGTTTTTAGCGTAATATATAGTATGGAAGTATGCGATTTTGGATGCAGCATAGTGGTCTCGAAGATCTTGATTAGTTGGATCACTTTGATTAATTGGATCAGCTGTGTTTGATTAGGTTTGGAGGAAAACTGCAGAGCTGCGGCCCTCCAGGAATTGAGTTTGAGACCTATAAGTAGCGCGTCCACAATGAAAAGTGCACTTCATATACCTGGTTGATGTACTTATACAACTGATAAAAAGAAACGTCGGACGCTTCATTCACTCAACTGTCGCAGCTTTGCTCACGTAGCTGAAGAGTAGCTAGTGGCCACAGAGTTTGGATAAATATTTTTATTTTGGAATGTATAACCAAAGTCCTCAAACGCAGATGATTATGCCGCCTCATGATGGTAAATCCTGTTGTACTCAAGACAGGTACTTTTTATTAGATAGTGATCTATTTCATTAATTTAGCAACTGTCAAAGGTCGTCCAGGAAACTAAGTGAATTTCTGGCTAGTGAAATAAAAAAAATCATGTTCCATTTGGGAGGACATTAAACACAAACACTACACGGTTGAATATATAAGCGCATAGTGTATAAGTGTATAGTGCAGACTGTGTCATCTGAGATGCAACTTATGCCTAACGAGCTTATGACCAATGCATGGGATATAAAAAAGATTTATATTTTGAAAGATTCCATAAAGTGAAAATCTGTGAAACCCATAGACGTTGCTAAATGATGGCGTAAAGGTGAATGAACTTAAATAAGTTGAAATACAGCACAGCACTTTTAAAAAACTTTTATATTTCATTTGTTTAATGAAGTAAATGTTTGTTTGTTTTTGCCTTTTTTCAAGGATTTTGTACTGATTATATTTTGTATTGATATATGACACACCATCTGATAATGTCAGAGAAACTGAACAAGAGATAAGAAAATGAGTTTTTAACTTTGGCCCTTGAGGTCTACTTTTATGCCAAATTTAGCTTCAACCCTAATCAAATACACTTGAACAAACTAATTGAGGACTTCGGGATTGCTATAAACTTACAGAGGGGCAGGTTTGGTCAAAATTAGACTAAAATTCAGCAGTAAAGTGGACCTCAAGGGCCAGAGTTGAGAGCATGAGCAGGAGCTTTTTATTGATTTATTTTTCTACTTGAACTCTTTTAATGTTATTAATGGTGAAGCAATGGCTTTCAGTCCATGATTCTGTAAAACACAATCTTTCAGCCCTTCTCTCTCTCCCTCTCTCTCTCTCTCTCTTCATCTTGTAGATCTCAGTGAACATTTTTCGAACTCTCCCTCCCAGCGAGAACCCAGAGTTTGACCCAGAGGAAGATGAACCCGCTCTCGAAGCCTCCTGGCCACATTTACAGGTACATCAAAGACACAAACACACACTAACACATAAACTGACACCACAAGGCGAGAAAGCAATATGAGGTTTTTTATAGCTCGTGTCCCAGCACCAATCTCATTTCCGCTCTCTTTCTCTTTTCTTTTCTTTGAAAATCTAGTTGGTGTATGAGTTCTTTTTACGCTTTCTTGAGAGTCCAGATTTCCAGCCTTCTCTTGCCAAGCGCTACGTGGACCAGAAATTTGTTCTACAGGTATATTTATATGTAATGTTTTACATTACCCCATGTGATATTTGTGTATATTATTATTTCACAAAAACAAAACCTTTAATAAAACATCTTTGAATAATAACATCAATTAGATCGGGTTATCTCTAAATATAATGTTTGTATGTCTGTTTAGGGACATTCTGTCTTGAAATTATTCTTCTGAATTCTGAATTATCATTAGCTGAAATATCCCAATATATGTACCTATTTTGAACTGTCTCTGCATCCTGAATCGTACGTTAAAATAAAAGAATAAAATAAATAAACTTTAAAAATTAAGTATTTTTGTGTTTACTCTACTAAGATATATAAACATCTATTTTTTTGTATTATCTGTAATTTCATTCATAAAAAATACATTTTGTGTCTGTCCCTACATTATTGTACTTTATTAATAGGCATAACAATCATCTCGCTTGCTCCAAGTGATTCCACTTCCTCATTTAGGAAGCTCTGGAAAACATTGAGGCATTGCATTATTCTTCAGATCAAATATTTTTCTCTGTTATTGTGATGTTTCAGTGAATTTCTCATCCACTTTTTAAAATCAATAGAATTTACACATGCCATGTGATACCTGATTTGAGGTTAGCATCTTGAGCTAAAGTACAAAATGGTGGAAAATATCAGCTCTGTTATTGTCAAGTCTGTTGGTGGTTTAAAGAATTAACAATAAGTTAACTAACAGTTCGCAACAAAATCAAATATTCTCTATCACATTTAAGAAATTTGCATTACTAAACATTAATAATCGATTCCGTTTGTTGAATTAGTTTTATGTCATTTATGTTTAAGAAAAATCTATGAAAAATGTTTGTATAGCCTTGATATTGTAAAGCAGCAATATGAAATGTTAAATGTTCATATCATGGTCCATTTGCAACTCATGAAAATACTGCGTAACCACCAAACAGGCAAAAATCTCCATGCTCGATTTTGATTCTTATTAATGTTGATCTTGATTATTAATCTTATTAATCTTCAATCTGCAGTCTTTTAAGTCTTCTCACTCCAATTATGAACATGCCGTTTAAGTGTTAAGACATATGATAAGTGCTTTTAATAAAGTGCAAATAGCAGACTGAGCGTGTGTGTGTGTGTTTGTGTGTAGCTGCTGGAGTTATTTGACAGTGAGGACCCGAGAGAGAGAGAATATCTGAAGACGATCCTTCACCGTGTCTATGGCAAACTCCTGGGCCTCAGGGCCTACATCCGCAAACAGATCAACAACATCTTCCTCAGGTCAGACACAAAAACATGAGCACTGTTGATATTACACGGCTCTCTGTTAGCTGTTCTTAAAATGTCTATATGATTGTTTTTCAACTCTGCAGGTTCATCTACGAAACTGAGCGTTTCAATGGAGTTGCGGAACTTCTAGAAATTTTGGGAAGGTAGATATCCTTTTGGTCTGTCATAACAGAAAGGCTTTTTTGTGTGAAAACCATACCAGGTGATGTTTATATGAAGTGCCCTCCACTAATATTAACACCCTTGGTGAACATATACGCAAAAAGTGTTTTTATTTAAAATTTTTGCTCAAAATATGAAAAAATAACTGAAGATGCTTGAGTTTGTATTAGGATATTATAACCTTTTTCCTCAAACCCCTTTTAAAAGAGTTTGGGATGATGTTGGTGACATTGGATTGGATTGTAATTTTGGAGGCTAAAAAAACAAAAACCGACTAACTTTAACAGTTCTCAAGCTATAACTTTTGGAGATTTTTGGCCCATGGACCCTCCCTCCTAACAGTATGTTGGGAATGACAGACATAGGTTCTCCTTCAGGATGATTCATAAAACGTCCAGTTGACTGGAATTTCCTCTGTATTGCCCAGATGCTGGTAATGGGTATTTTCTGTGTTCTTGTTATTTTATAATACCCACTTCCCATTTTGTGAAGCTCAACAACTATGCCTGTCACAATAATCAATATATCGACTTATCACACAATACATGGACATGACCTCAATCATTTTTGGTGATGCAATATATATCGCCCATTAAAAAAACAATTCTTGCAACATTTTAGCTGATTGAAACAACCTCTCCATCTCTATTGGAGGTGTCAGTGTCAGTATGGTTTAAAAAAAAATACTACACTATAGTGTTTACCATAAATGATTAAAGTATATTTTTAAGTTGGTGCCTGACAACTGAAAATAGATCTGGTAGCAGATATCGCAACCTCTATTACTTTTTACCTTGCATTTTTTTGTTAACATTTATTATTTGCTTTGGATATGCGTTTTTACCTTCTGATTCCAATGCCTAGTTATTAAATTGTTAAAATGGCTAAAATTAAATATTCTTTAGAATAAAATATGACGTGTTCTTTGGAAGAGTGTACTTGCATTATGATGATATGATATTGTCATGTTGGCATTATATAATGAGCAGCTTAAAATGGTCTTAAAATGACAATAATATTGTTTATCGCGATATATTTTGGTGCAGTATATCGTACAACAAAAAATAGATATCGTGATAGGCCTATCAACAACCGTGCAAATCACAGCTCTACTCTTTGGTCTTACTCATTGATGAGATTGAGTGGCCTATATGTTACCTCGTACTTTCCCCCTATTTTTTAAAAAGATATAAAATATCAATGAGAATGTACTTATGTGCTCATATGCACTCCTAGTGGTCTCAATAATTGTTGCATGCATATATTTAACAAAGCTACTATTTATTGTTAATATTTTGTGCAAATGGTTAAACAACAAAGATATTTTATCACCAACACAGGCTCATTGGAAATATGTGCTTCAGCCCACGTTTCTGTGAAACAGCAAAAACATACTTCAGCATATATTTGACTCCTCTTTGTCCAAATAATGATCCCAACAGGGCAGTATGGTACTAACAGCGTTTTGTTCCTTTCACATTATTGATGTTTACAGAGACATTTTTGGCAAGGCAAGTTTATTTGGATAACACATTCTATTCACAATGGTAAATCAAACTGTCTTACATAAACAAGAATAAAAGAAACAAGTATAAGAAAATTCAAATGATTAAAATTGATAAAAAATTGATAAAACAGATTAAAATGTGTTTTAAACAGGTTTTTAAAAAATTAAAAAGAAAGGAAAGTCATAATAGTGCTTATTGATGATTAAAAGGTTATTTTTATGTGCACTAAATAAATCTCAAAAAAGCAGCTTAACGATGTCCAAGATGTGTAATCGAATATGTTTGCCTCACCTACCTATCTCCATATGGACAACATTTCTGGCATGGTCAGGTTGCTCATTGGCTTACTTTAAATGTTCAAAATCCAGTGAAGGAAGCATGGTTCCTCAAGAGTTAAGCGTAATGTAAAATCAAGGTAAAATGATATGGTTGCAATGCACTTTTCTCTCTCATTCGCTTTTAAAAGCACTATTGATTTGGTTTAGGGAAGTGTTTAAGTCAGTCACTGGTGTAGGTGACATGTATGACAAGCACCACATCCTTGTGGAAGTATACAAGAAGGACGTTTGGTAGCACTTTATAATAATTACACGATATGAATCATCTATTAAGCATTAGCAAAAAGTGAATTCATTATTTGTTAAGCATTAACTCTGCACTAATAAAGGTTTGTAAGCAGTTAATTCCTGCAGCTACAAATGCTCTATTCTTGACTTATAAGTACATTTATAATGTGCTTAATAATTGTGTTTTCACACTTTGTTAAGGATTTATTTTTCATTACTAAATTAAGTATCGCATTATTTACAAACCATTTGTATTTAAGAGTAGTTGATGGTTTTTAAGATCATTCAGAATGAGTTAGTAAACGATTATCAAACTATTAAAATCAACATTTATATATTGTATTATTCAGGCATATATTAATGGTTACTATGCATGTTAATAAATGCTTTATTAACTCAACTTCCTGCAGTTTTGTGACCTAACCTAATCTGCTTACAAACGTTTATTAATGCAGAGTTAATGCTTAACAAATAATGAATTCACTATTTGCTAATGCTTAATAGATGATTCATAGCGTGTAGTTATTATAAAGTGCTACCGGACGTTTTTACTTGAATTATACAAAAAACGTACCCTAAGTAATGTATTTCAGATCCGCAAAAATGTGCACTGGAGCAACATATTTGAAATTTGCAGAAATATAGGCTGAAGCATGTATTTCCGATGAGCCTGCTCTGTTTTTGAAGCATTGTTTGCTTTTATTTACCAAGGGTGTCTATATTAGTGAAGGCCACTATCCTGTAGCAAAACCAATGTGAAAGAGAAGATTATAAGGTGGATCCTTGTAGTTTATTCATTGTTTCCACAGTTAGGAGGTGCATAGAATATCTTATGATATTTGTACTGTAATTTCCAATGAGTAAATTATAGTGTTCCATAACTTAATGCAGCAGTAGATTGCTGGAGAGATGCTTTATGGTGTGTGAGCTGGTGATTCAGACCTCCGGCACGAGCGCTGCATGTACCTGCTGTGCCGCAGTCGTGTTTCCCATCTTTAGCATGTCCAGCCATGCACTTCACAGCCATGTTCTCAGAGAAACTAGTGCTGCTTTGCATATTGGGTTCAATGCACACAAAATGGTGCCTGTTTCGCGATGTGTTTAATAGCATAAACAAAGCAAACCTTTGACAGAGAGAAGCAGGGGAAGAGAGAGACAACCAGGGGGAGGCATGAGTCACAGTGTTGGGGATGGAGGTCTAAATTCAGGTTGATGCCAGTAGTATTTATAGTGCCGCCCACCCACACATCTCTCTGATCACTACTGAAGAGAGAATGAGGGAGACAGAGAGAGAGAGAGAGAGAGAGAGATTTAGAGCAAGAAAGGACGGTTCTTGTGTAGAAAAATATGGCTATGACAATAATACTTTAATATTTTTGTAAATATTATATGTATTTCTAACTTTTTTGACTTTTTTGTGTATTTTATAATAATAATAATATTTTGTTATTATAGTTATTATTTAACAAACAAACATTTATAATATTTATACCTTTATACAAAAATGAACAAAAAAGTACAAACACAAACTTTAATTTACATATAAAATATAATTATAAAATATTTGAATATTTGATACTATCACTACTATTAATAATAATGATTACTCTCACTCACTTTTCTTCAGAATATTTCTCTTCTTTATCAGAGGTCACCAAAGTGGATTAAACACCTGATAATGATGATGTTTATTATTATTATTCATATTCAAATAGAAAATGTACACATATTTATAAGAGATTAGCAAAATCCTAAATTAGGATCCTAATCCTAAAACTGCACAGATAGACATGAAAGAACGAGAGAGAGAGAGAGAGAGAGAGAGAGAGAGAGAGAGAGAGAGAGAGAGAGAGAGAGAGAGAGAGAGAGAGAGAGAGAGAGAGAGAGAGAGAGAGAGAGAAAGAGAAAGAGGGAGAGAGAAAGAGAAAGAGAAAGAGAGAATGTGAATTTGAGTGAGTGTAAAATATGAGAGGAAAAGGCAGGGGTGTGAAGTAGATGGTAGAATAAGATGTGAGAGAATCAGAGAAAGACAGTATAGATGAAGTCAATTATATTTTGATACAGGGACAGGCTGAACTAGAAAGATGAAACTAAAGAAATGTTAGGAAGAGAGGAGGAAACAGTCAGAAGGAGAGGAAGGATGAGGGGGGTTCGCATGAGATTAGCTGATGAACAATGATGTGGCGAATGAGTGTACAGAGCATCATCACAACCACTGATACTAATCCTGTTTATTCTCCCTTTTCTCTTTTCCACCTCCACTCACTCCTGTCCTCTGTTCTCCTTTTCTCTGTTCTCCACTGGTCTACTCTGTTCTACTCTCATTTCTCCTCCTATTTTCCTTTCTTTTCTTTTCCTTTCTTTTCTGTTCTCATCTCCTCTTATCTCATTTGTTCTCTTCTCTGTTCTACTCTCCTCTGTTCTCCTCTACTTATCTCTTTTCTTTTCTCATCTCCTCTTCTCTGTTCTCCCTTAATTTCTCCTCTATTCTCCTCTTCTCTGTTTTCCCATCATATTGTATCCTATCCTATCCTCTCCTCTCCTCTCCTCTCCTCTCCTCTCCTCTCCTCTCCTCTC
>CAIGQQ010037820.1:3641910-3689963 GCA_903798035.1 Danio albolineatus | reverse complement strand
ATAATAATAATAATAATAATAATAATAATAATAATAATAATAATAATAATAATAATAATAATAATAATAATAATAATAATAATAAAATATGAAGCTTTCCTTTGTAAATCCAGAAAACAGACCAAAAGCATTTGTTGACAGACATATATCAGCTACACCTACAATATCAGCTCTTCTGTTTGTATTGTTCAGTATAGAAATGTGGCAGTGTGTTGACTGCTGGCAGACTGATGATAAAGCCATGTGGTGGCATTTACGATCTTGATTAGAAGAACGCTTGATTTCGTCAAGTGCTTCAGATCAAACCATGAAAAGTAGATAAAGGCTGTAATCTTTGGGCTGTGTGCATTATAATCAGTCGACAATCTCCCTAAAGCATGGTTACACACACACACACACACACACACATACACAGACTTTAATCAGGAGCACCTGCAATTGAAATCAATAAGCTTTTAACGCGACACATACAGTGTGAAAGTGACTTTATTAGAAATCTTTTTGCTGCTCTTTTCATCAGCTGGCTTACTGTGTGGTGCAATTCATGGAGAAGGACGCCACAGTTACAGAACACGTAAGACGTATTTAATTTGTCATGGTATTTCATATAAATACCTAATATTTGTGCTGGTATGTAAATGCTGTCACACCAGAAATGATGATTATCTTCTTCTTCTTTTGTTTTGTCTTTCATTAGATTATCAGGGGTCTGCTGAGATACTGGCCTAAAACATGTACTCAGAAAGAGGTAAGAAAAGCAGTGTATATGTATGCTTCCCAGAACTATTAATGTAGTTTACTGAAAAAATAAAAACATTTTTGTCAATTGAAATAAAACGAACAGTAACTTTTTATTTCATTTCATTTCAGCTAGTTGCCAATCTAATATTTTTCAATGGGGTATATACACAGAGACTTTTAACTTTCAGCTAGCCAACACAACGGCTTCCGGTGAAGTGTCTCTCTATTACAACGCTGCCACATTTAAGATCTGTTTTCTTTAAAAATAAGTGATCTTCACTGCCCGATAGATAGGGCCAGACGGAATCTGCGGACATTTTTTGCTATTTCTGCGGAGTATTTTGTTAAAAATCTGCGGATTTATATGGAATTATTTTAGGAACATCATAACAAAACAAAAAAAAATATATATATATATATATGAAATAAAAAGTAATACCTTTTCTACTTTTATTTAATATTTACAATGCGAATCCAATTAGATCCACTTCTTTTGGTAATCAAAGCAAGTCTCTCAAATAAAATCTCTACTAAAAGACAGAAAATATGACTTTACAAACTGTGTTGTAAATAAATCTGCGGAATTCTGCGCTCGTGTGGGCCTACCGATAGATATACTTTATAAAGTGGGTCCCAGACCATACCCCCCACCCCCCCATCTCTTTAAAGTATGAAAATGTGTCATACCCCAGTATTTTACCCTAGTATTTTCAATGGAGTTTCTGCTCTCACCTGTTGCCACTGACGGTTTACACAGTCTATCATTTCGATTTATGCTTAAACAACTAAATGAATGCTTAAGTCTATTTAACTAAATGTATTTTAATTATATTAAAATGTCAATGTTGCAAAACAAACTTTATAAAATTGAAAATAGCTGTGCATATAGCCCATTAGTTTCAACTAATATACCAAAATAAATGAAAACTACAATAATTCAAAGCCACATATTAAAATTATTGAAAAAATGCTTAAAAATTACAAAAACACAACAAAATTCTCTATATTATTAAATAAAACTAAATTATAATGAAACTAAATGTAAAATAAATGTGTAGATATATTGACAAAAAAACAAAACAATTATTAAAAATGCTAAAAAATACTTCATCAGAACTTTAACTGCAGAACAACAATCACCAGAATATTACCAGAAATATTTTGAAATAAGTTCTAATTGTTCTAAAACAAATTCAAGCTATAAAGAAATGATATTTTACTGTCACTAAGATACATGAGTCCTGTAATAGTAGTTGATGTAATGTTAATAATTTAACAATGCGTTTGAATGTTTGCAAGTCTCTCATTCATTCATTCATTTTCCTTTGGCTTAGTCCCTTTATTCATCAGAGGATGACTTATCCAGCATATGTTTTACCCTGCTGATACCCTTCCAGCTGCAACCCAGTACTGGGAAACACCCATACACACTCATTCACACACATACACTATTAAATTCACCAATCTGCTTGCTTGGTGGTGATGTATAGAAAACTGTTTCCGGGTCCAAGCCGCTACTCATTTGAAAATGTTTGTTTATGCCCCTTTTTTTTTTAGCCCTATCACACATTAAAGTCAATTTTTTATAAAATCATGCTGTACACAACAGTGTCTGGGCTTGCTGCATCACAAATACCAAAATTTTAATAGTCCATTAAAAATGAATCTTGTTCTGCCCATCGGATATTAGGCATGGATATATATTTTGCGTTCGGGATTTTCGAAAGTATTACAGCGCTTTGTAAACGGTTATTATTACCATTTGATGAGTCTCCCCATAGAATCTGATAGAGCGCTTGGACCTGGAAGCCCCTTCGCGTGACGTCACACTTAACAAGCAGATAGGGGACTGTGGGGGAAACCGGAGCACCTGGAGAAACCCACGCCAACATTGGGAGAACATGCAAACTCCACACAGAAATGCCAACTGACCCAGCAGGGACTCGAACCAGCAACCTTCTTGCTGTGAGGTGACAGTACTAACCACTGAGCTACTGCGTCACCCGTTTGTGAGTCTCTGATGTTGATAAAAAATAATGATAACAGTAATAGTAGTACTGTACAGAAATACATTACTGTTATAAATTATAGTTGAACTGTGAAATAGTGAAAAATTGGATAATTATGAAGTTGAATCTCTCTGAAACACTCCAAGCACGAAATTACAGCCATTTGTCTACTTTAATTTCACATTCCATATACTGTAGCTGCTGAACCGCTCATTTTGGGAGACACTCTTTCCCACAATATCTGACATTTTAATTCATTGAAAAAAAAATGTGAATATTACAAAACCAAAAATCGGTCTTAAATAAACGTACCTGCTAAATGACTAAATGTAAATAGTGCTGGGCAAAGATTAATCGCAATTAATTGCATCCAAAAATTAAAGTTAGTTTTTTTTTCACATACATAGAAGGAAAACTACAAAAAGTCACTGTGGCGACCCCTGATAAATGAGGGACTAATCTGAAGGGAAGTGAATGAATGTTTGACACGTCAGCATTGGCTGACAATTTACACTGGAGTTTATGTTGTTGGTTAACAGTGGCAGATGAGTTTTGAACTGAGCTGTGTTTGTCTGTAAGTATCTGCTAGCGTGTTGTAATGCTGTGACGTGAGCACAGGTGATGTTCCTGGGGGAGATCGAGGAGATTCTGGACGTGATTGAACCCTCGCAGTTTATCCGTGTGCAGGAGCCTCTCTTCAAACAGATCGCAGCCTGCATCTCCAGCCCTCATTTCCAGGTCTGCTTCCTCATTCGCATTCATTCTCAGACATCTGCCTGTTAGAGCTGTGGGATTCTGGAGAAAAAAATAGAATAGAGATCAATAGAATGAAATGAATAGACAACCTAACAAAATAACAATTACAACAGGGTTTAAATATTTACCAAGTAATGATTAAAGGTGCAGTAGGTGATCTGCCAAAATGCTAACCGGTTAGCATAATATCTTTGAAACAGAGTCACTCCCCTGCCGTCCAAAGCCACACCTCCTGAAACATGAACATGCGCACCTTAAAGATGACAGCAGACAACCCACTAGATCATGTCATTATAGAAAACTTTATAGTACTTTATAATACTACAATTCCGAACAAAAACTGGTCATGCTTTATTTTGATGGTCCATATGAGTATTAGTAGACTTTCTGCTTAATATCTGTTGATACTGACATTCGACAGACATTTAACTGACTATAAGAAACTTTGCAAGTACATGTCAACTTAGGGTTTAACCCCAACCTAACAGTCTACTTAAAACCTAATAACAATTAGTTGGCATGTAGATGCAATGTAACTTAAATTCAGCAAACGGACCATCAAAATAAAGTGTGACCCAAAAACTGTATTATATCTAGCATGGGCTTTGTCCTAAAGCGACTACTGTATGCTTAGTGGTTGGTCAACGGTGTGCAGGAATTACACTTATTACTAAGCCATACTTACATGCTATTTCAGACCAAATATTCAAAGTAGCATGGTAAACAATACAGGGAGCGCGTCACCAGTCGTCATTGTTCAGAAATGAACCGATGTGAATATAAAACCAACTTCACCTCAGTAAAGCAGGCTGTGCAGAATATCGCTATTTACTTATGTTTTCTGGATAAACTTAATAAATATCTACATTATTGATGCTATAAAAGGTACCTTATGAAATTGAAAATTGTCACATCATTGTTTTTTTGAAGATTTCAGTGCAATTTCCATGCATATAAACCATTCGTAACACAACCCAATCTACATAAGCTTGGAGTGATTAAAATAGTTTTGAAGTTTTGATTCAGCATTTGGTATTACCGCGGTGACAGTCTCGTGTGCACATGAATGCGTGGCGATCTGCGTGAACAGAGATGCGCAGTTGTACAAATCTACATTTGCTGACAGACAGTTTAGGCTACTATTGGCTCAACAATTTTTAATTGGACAAACATTTTTAAGTCTTATGCCTTACCCAGAATATAAAAATACATATAAATACATTTAGATCATTTACTTTAATCATTACTATTGGAATGTGAAGAGACTTTCAACCAGCACAACAAAAAAATGTTTCTGAAGACCATCACCTACTGCACATTTAACAGAGCAAGAAAAATGTCAAAGTATTTCCTTTTTTCTTCTTTTGGAAAAAGTCTCACTTCATCTTGCTGAATTAAAACCTGTTTTTAATTATTTTTTTTAAGGTCACTATTATTAGCCACCTTAAGAATGATTTTGTGTTTCTGATTAGCTACAGAACAAACCACTGACTTTCATAATGGCCAATGACATGTTTAATTACTGTAGGAATCAGTATTTTATAATAATCTAATTATTCAGTTTAATTATTCATGTATAGAGCACATTTTACCTTAAACATCAGTGTTTATATTCAAACTGTAATTTGTTTTTAAATAGTACCTCTTTGACTATTTGATCATTTGTAACAGAAACAACAATACTGCTCGAAAATACTAAGAATTGAAGTTTCATAACCACACAAGTTCACGGTGATTGTGAAAGACATAGTTCACCCAAAAATGAAAATTCTGTCGTTAATTACCCACCCTTTACTTGTTTCAAACCTTTATGACTTTTTTTCTGTTGAATAGAAAATAAGATAATTTGAAGAAAGTAGGAAATCTGTAACTATTGACTTCAATAGTATTTAATTTTCCTACTATGGAAGTCAATGGTTACAGGTTTTCAACATTTTTCAGAGTATCTTCTTTTGTGTTTAACAGAGGAAAGAAACCCATAAAGATTTGGAACCACGTGAGGATGAGTAAATCATGAGTAAATTTTCTTGTTTGGGTGAATCATCCCTTTAAAAGTGATGTATGTAAGTTTTGACTCATTTATAGCATAAAAATGCCATAAAATGTTTGCAGATATTTGAGAAACATGCTATGTGAAAATAATTGTTTATCATAAAAACAATGCTAAAGTCAATTATTCTCATTTTAAAATGTGCGTTCAGGGTCAGAATGTCTGTCTTTGTTTTGGTCTCCAGAACTCCGCCCACTGCCAGTTTACATATTTAACAATAAACTATTATGAATATATTTAAATAGCAATTATATTTCAGCACTCTGGGTTAGCAGAAAACGCAGCACAGTTACTTTCAGTCACGAAGGCTGTCTCAATATATGAGGAGATGACCAAAAATGTGACTTTTGGAGGACAGTTGCAGCCTCCGAAATGAGACGCAGATTCAGTGTTATTAAAATTCACTAGGTAGATTTTAAATTAGCAAATTATACAAATATGACAAACGTAAAAATAGGCTGAGCACAGTGTAAGGCTCAATCTTAAGGCATGCTCACCTCTGTTAGTCCCTCCAATCCTTTAAATTTGGACTGCAATACTTAGTTCAACCATTAGGTGCCAATCCTACATATTGACCTTTAATAAACATACGAACATTGAGATTGCAGTCCTTTAACTTTTGATTATACAGCTCTACCGATTGAGAGGAAATCAGCAGTTTGTGTCTTTCTCCCTCATTCTCTGTGTGTGTTGTGTGTCAGGTTGCAGAGCGGGCTCTGTATTTCTGGAATAATGAGTATATTCTGAGTCTGATCGAGGAGAACTGCCAGGTCATCCTGCCTCTGGTGTTCGGGACGCTTTACAGAGTCTCCAAAGAGCACTGGAACCAGTCAGTGTCCTTCCGAACTCTTCACCAACATTCATGCTGTTGACATCAGTCAAGAATGCTAAACTTTACTGCGTTGTGTTTTGTTCAGGACGATCATCTCTCTTATCTACAACGTGTTGAAGACGTTCATGGAGATGAACAGCAAGCTCTTTGACGATCTCACTGCCTCCTACAAAGTGGAGAAACAGAAGTGAGTACAGGACGGTCTCAAAAAAGTAAAATCCATTTGTGAGTGTAACTGCATGCTTGTAGTCCATTAGAATTAGTACCATGACACATGGACATTTCATACCACAATAGGGGGTTAGAGGGAAATCTAATACATTCAGTGATGTAGAAGCACAAAAATTCACCAGTAGACAGCTTTGAAATGCAACATAATAAGTGTATAATTTGAAGCATAATTTACACCTAAAGCCTTTTTTGTTTGTTTGCTTGAATTAAAAGGTGACAACTGTAACTGTCAGAATTTATTTCACTTACATGCTTAAAGTCGCCATGAAATCAAAATTTACTTCTTATTTTTATATGTATTTAGTAGTTCTTGTTATAAACTATGCATATGTGTACTTCATTACTTAGCAAAAATTATTTGGTCCCCTCGTGAACTTTAAACTTTACCATAACCTTCCTGTCCTCTCACTTTTCTTCACTTCTTGGTCACATGGAACTCCTTTAGGGCGGGGCTATCAGTGGGCATCTCGGTTCCACTCTGAATTCATCCATTCATCAATCTACCTTTATTTTGGATTCCTTTATCCACCTTTCAACAATCCAATTGTTCCAAGTCAATTCCAATCCAATTCCTTTCAACAATCCAATCGGTTCCCAAAGAACAAGTCATACACCACCCTAAATTTTTTCAAATTTTTAGGGTTGTTTCAGGTTGATGCGCATCACAGAAGCGGAAAAAAACAACAACAACCTTAACGTTTCCTGGCAACTTAAAAAAATGGGAAATTATTTAAATAATTTAACGTTTATTAAAGTTTTTTTGCACTTGTAGTCTAATATAAGGAAAATATATAAAAACATGAATAATTATGATTTATACTATTCACAGTAAAGACTATACAGCAGTCAGCAGTTGAAGTGGATCAAAACATTTTTAATTGTCCTAAGACAAGAATAAGTGTTGTTGAGTCGTGTTTGGACAACTTTGAGGAAAGGTGTTGAACAACTTCAAATGTTGACTACAGTATATGAATATACTACTAATACATTATACCAGTGTTTCTCAACTGGTGGGTCGTGACCCAAAAGTGGGTCGCGAGGTGTGTGGTAAAAAAAAAAAACATTAATTTTTTGCTTATACGGGACTTTTATTTTGAAATGTGCAAGCAACTACAGTTCAGTTTAGTTCATGATAACTGAACCTTTCCTTACCCTCACCACTGTTTACAGCATTTGTCGTTTTTACTTTGTAATATTTCTATAATTTGATACATTTCGTTAAATGACAGCAATAAAATATTGTTTATTTGTAAGTCTTGGTGATTTATCTGTCACTATTTATGTATGTTAACAAATAAATACAAATTAATTATAATTCCTAAAATTATATTATAGTTCCTAAATATTTGGGTCGCGGCTTGATGACCATGTAAAAATGTGGGTCCCATGGCCAAACCAGTTGAGAACCACTGCTTTATACTAAAATAACCCCAGGGATGAAATGTTTCTAAAAATATTTAATCTAACATAGGCAAAACATGCCTCTGAAAACCACTGGGCAAATATAGTTTCTATGGGGACTATTTAAATAAAATCTGAAGCAGGTTTATTATATTAACTAAAATAAATTTATATACATATATTCCAACCCCCACCTGAGTTAAATATGGTAGTTTTACAACAACGGGTCTAAATACTTAGGACCATGTGATATTTCAGTTTTTCTTTTTTAATAAATCTGCACAAATGTCAACTAATCTATGTTTTTCTGTCAATGTGGGGTGCTGTGGGTAGCTACATAAATGAGGAAAAAAAATGGCTGCAATATAACAGAGTGAAAAGTTTAAGGGGGTCTGAATACTTTCCGAACTTATGCCAATGTTGTTACAGTGACTTCACTTCCTCATTGACTTCACATTTCTAAGAGCACATCCAGCATCCCCTCAGTTTCACCCTCTTTCTCTCTCATCTCTCCTCAGGGAGCTGAAGAAAGAACGGGAGCGAGTGGAGCTCTGGAGGAACCTGGAGGACCTGCGCGAGCGGCGGCTGCAGAGTCTGACTGAGGCCAGCAGAAACCAGAAGAACCTGCAGGAGCGGGAAAACACCACCAAGAGCCAGTCAGACACCAGTGCTGCCAACACCACCTAGAAAACACACACAGACACAATACCACACACAGATCTGAACCAATCAATGCCTCAATCGCTGTCTAAAAACACACACTCACACACATGCAGACACTACCGTCACAAGCACATGAACGACAGGCTGTCCATATGTAGATATCTGAAAAACACTGAAGCACACATGACCACACACAAACGAAATGAGTGAGGTATAAAGAGAAAAAAATACACGTCCTGCTCTTTCATACACGCTTCTGCATCTTTTCTTTCTATTCCAACACATCATGCAAAAAAAAAAAAAACCACACCTGCATGGGGCGACACACACACACACACTTGAAAAATCCAACTCGTACATCCTTCATTACTGTCATTCCAGAACTGGCTCGGTTTCGCTCGGGTTCGATCCGAGACCCCCGTCAATCGACCAACAGACTCTGCATACTGTCAAACGCTGAAAAGGAATGAATAACGATGATGACGATTCTTTAAAGCGTACAGATTATAAAGTTCCTACTTCTACAGCTTATTCTATGAGTACTTCTATGCTAATATAACTGATGTTTTATATATATATATATATATATATATATATATCTATATATAAATATGATATCTATGTCTGATTATAGTGTTGGTGGGGGTATTCTAGTGTAGCACCTCATAAACATGACTGAAGTATGCTGCTAGGTAAAACTAAACTTGTTCTGAAGTGACAAAAACACTTTAGTCTGTTTTTACGTTTTTATTTTTTTAAATCACGGTCCACAATGTTTACGTTAGCAATATTCTCGTTCCTTTCGAACAATGTGTGTCCGGGCTATTTATTTTTTACTATTTATTTCAATCGATTTGCTTGCAGACACTCTGTTTTGCGTTTTGCGTAAGAGTCTTTTGGGGTTTTTTGTTGTACGTTGCTTTTATTTATTGGTGTAAATGGGATGGAACTGTGTGTAGGCACATTGAGAAAGCTTAGGAAGAGATTGATGAGTGTGTGTGTGTGCGTGTGTGTGTGTGTGTGTGTGGATGTTGTAGAGATGTTTATTACGGTTTAGAAGAAAACAGGGATTAGATCAGAATGTACAATTCACTTTGAGCGCTTGCCGACGCTCAAATGAACTGCCACTGTTGATTCTTGATTTACAGTAGTCTGTGTGTATTGGGAAAAGGATGAGGGATGCAAACAAAAAAAAGAACGCATCTGGATTGACTCCCTTTGTTCGGCTTCTGAGAAAACCGGTATCTGCAGAAACATCCCATTTCATAGAAACAAACTGGAAAAGAAACATTGAAATAGTATAGACACGGCAATAAATATGGACTGAAATTGTACGCATACGTAGCATCACTTAAACTAGAGTTGCACTGTCCTTTTGATCAATGTCTTGTGTTTAAACATAGCAATGTATTTTTGGGGGACGAGCGGCTTTGGGATATGAATGTACAATAGTGGGATGTAAACATGACAAATTGTGTTGAATAACTCCGAATCAAGAACACTTCTGTCATTATTTTCACTCAGACTTCATGAAAATGAACCATGGTTTTATTATAGTAAAAGTTGAATAATCTAGGTCTACTACAAATATCAAGTACTGTGGAAGTCAATGGTTTAAAACAATCTTGTTTTGTGTTCAACGGAAGAAAGTCAAACAGCTTTGGAACAAGTGAAGAGTAAATAAATGATGACAGGATTTACATTTTTAGGTGAACTGTCCCTTTAAACCAGTGATGCCCAAACCAGGGCCCGCAGGCCAAAGTTGATCCTTAGTATCCTTTGATTTGGCCTGCCAGAGGGAAATTGATTGGGAAGGGTTGGGCCTTTAACAGAGATTCTCATTTCTATTTTAATATAACCTTTTGTTTGTTTGTTTTAATGTTGAGTGACAATTAGCAAACTGAAATTATTATTATTATTTTTCAATTAAATACTGCAAATAAAAAATTTCATACTGTCACCTAAGGAGTAGGGGACAAAGCAGAAGACATCATGCAAATCCAGGCAAAGGCATGACTTGTGAATTTGGCATTGAACTCTATTGTTTTAAATGGAATTGTTTTTATGTTTTTTTTGTAATAGGTTCATTAAAATAATTCCATTTAACATTTTTGAATTATTAGAATGCATTAGTAAATACGGTTGAAGTAATTTTTCCTATTTATTTTTAATTATTAATAAGTAAATTAGGAAATCACCTTTGTGTTTGTTTACTTTTAGCCCACAGCTCTCAATCAAGCTTGGATTTTAGCCCTTCATAAGAAAAAGTTTGGGCACCCCTGCTTTAAACTATGGTTAGCATAGCAAAACTGGAAAATTTGTGGCATCATTTAACTACAAAACTTATTCTAAAACTGAAGTAAAACCATGGTTAATTTTCGTCAGGGGTACCCTCTGACACATTTAGGATTTTGTAGCCTACCTTTTGTGTTACTTCTGAAAGGTGCTGATGATTCAAAGCTGACCTTTTCATTCAGTTTCATGAGGCCGATAACGTAGTTCACGTATTAGAAACGACGCTGATGTCATCATCAAGCTCACAAGCAGACGTTTAAAACATGTTTGGTTTGCACATAATAGTGTTGAAATGTTCCAGGCTAGATTAGCGGGAATTGTAATTAGAGTGATGTCAGATTGTCCTATAAACGCTTTAAAACAGCAAGGCAGTCGGTCGGTTATTCTCAAACACGTCTGCCATCTGCTTGTGGACATCAACAGGTGAGTTAAACTCCTTCAGTTTCTTGTTTTATAGCTGTTTTGTGTCGTTCTACATGATTAGGTTTTCACGTCAGCCTTTTCTACTCAATTTCATCACGGTATATAATATTTACAGTCTTGAAATGCAGAGTGTCTTGATTTGATGGGTTCATTAGTCACACCAGAGCTGTTCCAGGTGACGCCCTTCTGAAAGAACGACCATATTTTATAAATATAGGCTCATATTGAAAAGGTCGATAAAAAGGTCTGTAATGACTGATTTGTCTTACATTATAAAACTGTACATTTCCAAATATTGTTACATTAAATGAAAGTAAAATATGAAAGGCATTTATTGTCGGATTATTTACCATTTACCTATATTATTTCCCATCATTAATGTTCTATTAGTATGTATTTTTAAGAGCGCTAAACATGACACAGTACTTTGTACTCAGAGGTTTAGTTTAGAAGTAAGTTACTATAGCTATTTAAAATTACTCCTTAAGTAACAAAACAAAGGTTCTTTTTTGGGGGGGTTGCCCAAAGAACCTTGTAGTGAAAGTTTCTTTAAAGAACCTTTTTTTTTATATATACGTTTAATAGCCCGAATGACCCTTTTTATTGATTAATTTTCTTTTCGGCTTGGTCCCTTTATTAATCTGGGGTCGCCACAGCGGAATGAACTGCCAACTTATCCAGCATATGTTTCCCATCTCTGGGAAACATCCATACACATTCGTTCACACATCTACACAACGGACCTGTATTCACCTGTACCGCATGTCTTTCTTTAGAGTCTAGAGTCTTTAGAGTCTTTCCTCCGGGTACTCTGGTTTACCTCACAGTGTTTAGACTATGAGGTAAACCAGAGTACCCGGAGGAAACCCACGCAAATGCAGGGAGAACATGCAAACTCCCCACAGAAACGCCAACTAACCCAGCCGAGGCTTGAACCTGCGGCCTTCTTGCTGTGAGGCGACAGCACTACCTACTGCGCCACTGCATCGCCACCCAAATGACCCTTTTCCAATAAAGTATTCTGCATGATCATATTTTGTGTCACTTTTTTTTTTTTTGACTGGATTAGTCATGGCTGGCATGGTGGGTAACGCTGTCGCCTCACAGCAAGAAGGTCGCTGGTTCGAGTCCCAGCTGGGCCAGTTGGTATTTCTGTGTGGAATTTGCATGTTCTCCCCTTCTTGGTGTGGGTTTCCTCCACAGGCCAAAGACATGCGCTATAGGTGAATTGAATAAGCTTAATTGGCTGTAGTGTATGAGTGGATGTGAATGCAAGACTGTTTTCCAATGCTAGGTTAATGCACAAAACATATGCTGGATAAGTTGGCGGTTCATTCCACTGTGGCAACCCCTGATTAATTAAGGAATTATGCCGAAAAGAAAATGAATAAATGAATAGTTTGGTCATAATGGCAAAGATGCTAGAGAATGCTAAATATTATTTAATATTTATACCAGAACCAGAATAGGCCTATAATGATTTTATTCAAATATTTCATAAAGTAGAATGAAAATAAAGAATAATATCAAAATACTTCAATATTTTGTTGAAAAAATAAAATTGCCCTCATAAACTTTTATCAAAAACCATAACCTCACCTGCGCCCTCGAAACGACTTCTTTACTGTTCATCACATGGAATGCCTTTAGGGCAGGGCTATCAGTGAGTGTCTCGTCTCGTCTCGTCTCTGCTCTGAATTCATCTATTAAATCATCTTTGTTCATCCTGTGCAATTAGTTCCCAAAGGATGAAATCATACACCACCCTTGATTTTATTTATTTATGTTTTTTACTAATTTCTGGACAATTTCAATTAGATGCATCAAGAAATGGGGGGGAAAAAGACGGTGTTTACTTCCGTTTCATCCCAGTTTTAGGTTGAGTAGTTATGTTACACTTTTGAATGAAAAGCCTGTTACGAAGCTATTTTTGTTACACTTTTGTTACACAACAGATGCAAGTAAATTTTGTAAGTTGTAAAAATATGGCAACAGTCTTGATTCATAAAGGTTTCCAATAAGCTATTACTAGGCGATAAAAAGAAGTGTCCTTTATTTAAGTCTATTAATGTCTTTTAGTCTACTGGGAGCGACATTGAACTTTGATTACATTTTAAATCAATTTCTGTTCAAATATAAAAAATGAATACCCAGACTGGAACACAGTATACTAAAAATGCAAATGCAATACATCAAATTATAGCAATAAGCCCTAAGAAGCTGTGGTTTACAGTGAATGAATAACTGCTAAGAGCATGGTTAACCCCCATTAGTGGTTATAAATTCAGATAAAAATGTAGGTGTAAATTAGCGTAGTCAAAGTTTGCTACTAAAGTATAACTAACAGATTATATTTAAAATACTGATAAATATTAAATGATTAATACTATTATTATTATTATTATTAAATATTTAATTATTAACTGAAGTATAGTGCAATAAGTGCATTGATGGTATAAACAGGCCTATACATAAGATATACTTTACCTAAAGGGATAGTTCACCCAAAACTGAAAATTCTGTAACCATTTATTCACCCTTTACTTGTCACAAACCTGTTGAGCGAAGCTATTTTGATGAAAGCTGGAAACTCATAACCTTCCATAGTACCCTATTTGTTTTTTATATTATGGAAGTCAGTGGTTTCATGTGTCTTTAGTGTTCAACAGAATAAAGAAACTCATAAAGGGTTTGGAACCACTCGATGGGGAGTAAATAGTGAGTAAATGTTCATTTTCTGTGAACTATGCCTTTATCTATACTTAAATGAACTTGAACTTAGAGTAAGAAATGGCCAGATAGTTTCATAAATAGCAATTTAATAATAATAATAATAATAATAATAATAATAATATATATCTCATTATATCTTATTGACCAACTAAACAGTCCACAAAGTGTTTATTAGTGTATATCATTGAACTTTGTGTTTGAGACCTCTGTGTTGCCTCTAGATTTTGCATATAAGAACAGTGTGTGGAAACAGTTTGTATAAAGTAGTTTGTTTAATACCTATGGAATATGATTCACTATTCAAAGCTGTAATACGATCAGCGCACGCTGTCGCCATCTGCTGGTCACACATAATCAACTGCAGTCAGTGAAAAAAAACCTTTTGATGAAATAATTGAGGGCCATTTGGTTGTGCTCTAGTGAGATGTCTAAATAATGATGTGTATATTTCAACTTTTTTTGTATAATATGTGCAACTTTCATTATATAATACTTTCTAAAGGCTTTGGTTTCCTTTGGGGTTAATATGAATTCCATAATCATTACACACCTATACACTCTAAAAAAAAAGGTGCTAAATAGCACAAAAACTGGTTCTTTGGTCGTAACGAGGGGGGAACCTTTTTTGGTGCTATACAGCACCTTAAAAAAATAGGTGCTATATAGTACTTTTGTGGGATGGTGCTATATAGCACCTATATTTTAAGGTGCTCATAATGTTACTTTACCCTTTCCGCAAATAAAACCGGCATAAGAGTTATGAGAATTAGCTATAAGAACAAGTGCTTATCAGTAGTAGTGGTGCTATATAGCACTTTAACCCCCCAAAGAACCACTGAAAAACCTTTATGTTGCTTTAAAGGTTCATTACACAGTAAAAGTGCTATATAGCACCCTG
Organism: Danio albolineatus; assembly: GCA_903798035.1. NCBI lineage: Eukaryota > Metazoa > Chordata > Actinopteri > Cypriniformes > Danionidae > Danio > Danio albolineatus. The sequence goes on along the minus strand of CAIGQQ010037820.1, from coordinate 3,674,931 downwards.
ACCACCTTAAAGAACCACTGAAGAACCACTGAAGAACCTTCATGGTGCTTTAAAAGTTCTTTACACAGTAAAAGTGCTAAATAGCACCTCAAATATCGTAAAGAACGACTGAAGAACCACTGAAGAACCTTTTTTTTAGAGTGTAGGTAGTGCTTCACAACATGTCTGTGAATCCTCTTTAATCACTTTCTTTCGATTTCTTATATTAATCATCAAACGCAGTGCTCAGCAAATATGAGTACACCCTTCACAAATCTATGTTTTATATAGGATGCTATAAAATATTAGATTTGTCCATATACAATAGCTGAGTCAGTACCTAATCCAAATCTGGAGCTAATCTATCAGAAAACTTAAGATCACAGTCCAAAAATGAATACACCCAAAATTATGTTTGTGGAAAATATTAAATAATAATAAAAAATTGTAGTTTGTAATTTTTTTGTCAATATTTTACTTGAATTTAAATGTATTATCTTTCTATTTCTAAAGATGTTCAGTGGATAAAATATTATCAGGATCAGAATCAGAATCAGCTTTATTGCCAGGTATGTTCACACATACGAGGAATTTGTTTTCGTGACAGAGCTTCTACAGTGCAACAGAATTACAGAGACAGGACAAAAAACAGATAATAAATATATTCAAAAAAATAGAAGTAAGTGTTAAATGCAGATATTCAGATGGACAAGTGTATGTACAGGTGTATTACTATATACAACATTATATGTGCAGCTGTTATGTGCAAATTGGCATGTAAAGTGTGTTGTTAAATAAGTGCATGTGTGTGTAAGAGTGTATTGCAAGTAGTGATGTTGGTTCCACGATTGTTATCATCAAGTGTTCATGAGATGGATCGCCTGAGGGAAGAAACTGTTTCTGTGTCGGGCTGTTCTAGTGTACAGCGCTCTGTAGAGTCGACCAGAAGGTAACAGTTCAAAGAGGCAGTGTGCTGGGTGTGAGGGGTCCAGAGTGATTTTGGCAGCCCTTCTGCTCGCTCTGGATAAGTACAGTTCTTGGAGAGTAGGGAGGGTTGTACCAATGATTCGCTCAGCAGTCCGAACTACTCGTCGTAGTCTTCGAAGGTCAGATTTGGTAGCTGAGCTAAACCAGACAGTGAAGTGCAGATGACTGATTCAATGATGTAAGTGTAGAACTGTTTCAGAAGCTCCTGTGGCAGGTTGAACTTCCTCATCTATCGAAGAAAGTACAGCCTTATTTTAATGAATATATCCGTTTAATAAATCTGTTTTGTTCAAATGCACCAAAGTATATTACTTCTATTCACTGAGAAATGGCTGGAAATATTGGAGTGTACTCATTTATCACTGTACGTGTTTGTTTTTTATAATTTCTTTCAGAATGTTGCTTGACCACCTCTCCACAAGCTTTTTGCTCTTGTTTCCTGGGTTTCTTTCCATCACGGCTCTGACGACCTTGCAGAGTTTTTGTGGCCGTGCAGTTCGAGATTTCACTTTTGTGGCCCAGAAGCCTGGGTGCAAGAGTCTACGCATCCACACCGATGCATGCTGGGGCCGCTGCTACACCTGGGAGGTGACCAAAGACACCTGCCATACACTTATTTATACAGCTATAGTATTTAAAGACCAAAGGAATATGTGAATGTGCAGTGCATTTATTTCTGGTATTGTTAGCACAGAGGCCGGTTGTGGAGCCGCCGTGTATCGAGAGGCACCAGCGTGTCTGCACCTACAGCCGTACGCGCCACCTGACTGCACGTTTACCAGGCTGCCGTCCTGGAGTCTCCCCTGTGTATCATTACCCCCAGGCCTTACAGTGCGACTGCAGCTACTGCTCCACAAAACACACCGAATGTGAGACCTTCTAAAACCACACACACACACTAAACTCATTCATACACATAGGGTTTTCAATGTTTGAAAAGTGCTTAGATTTTAGATAAAGTGCTTGATATGCATGGGAAGATAACTGTTTTCAAGGTATACCACGGTTTGGAAAAGTCAAGATTTCAAAACCGCCAAAATTATCTGATAAACTGTTCCTTCGGTATATGTAAGATTTCTTTATTTTTTAGTTTTTTAAGAACAACAGTTTCTTCAGCAGAAAAGATATTCAAAGATGCCGTTGTAAACAATAATGAAATCAGAGTTTTTGAAACTTATGAAGACAGCAGGAGTCAAAGATTCCTTGTAATTATTTAGCCTGACATGTTTACTGCCCCAAAATATTATAAAATGAGTATATGTTGTGTTCAAACGGAAAAGTTTTTGTTTTTTACGCAGACATTTAAAAAGAACTTATTTTAGAGCAGTGATCACAATACAGAGACGTGATATTTTTATCCAAGGTTATCACACTGTCTGAATCTTATGGCCCATGCCTAGTGCTTGAAAATGTAATTGTTTTGCTTTTTATAACAACATCATTTACTAAAAAGGTAATAATAATTCACTTATTAAATGCGATAAATCTTTTTGCTTTTGGATAAAATGAAGGCTTTGGAGTCTGCGCTCTTTGATTAAACAGTTGGAGAAGACGCACTTCATGACTAAATGCATGAAATTAAAATCAATTTAAGATGAACGATGGCATTTAAAATGTGAGTAAATGACTTTATAAGAGAGTAAATGGCAGTAAGTCAATGTTAGACTACTATGAAAAATAGCATCTGATATAATGTGATGAAGCACGTACTGTATATGTATGTACAGTGCTCAACATAAATGAGTACACCCCATTTTGAAAATTAATATTCATTCATTCATTCATTCATTTTCTTTTCTGTTTAGTCTCTTAGCAGAATGAACCGCCACTTATCCAGCATATGTTTTACGCAGCGGATGCCCTTCCAGCTGCCATTAACCTGCCACCGTGACGCTGAAAATAAATATTATTGTCCATTTCTCATTGAAAATATGTAATATATTTTGATGCACAAAATTATATGTTAGGGAAAAATACTAAATACAAAATTTAAGGAGAATTTTTTTAAAATAACATTTTGTTGAAATTTTGTAGTTTGTAATTTTTACCAATATTAGGCACGAATTTAAATGGATTATATTTCTATTTCTAAATATGTTCGGCCAAATCTGAAGCTAATCTAAAAAATAACTTGATGATGATAATGATAATGGCCCAAAATTAGTACACTAATCTAATGTATAGACCATTTCAATGACCCATGTCATTGACCCATGAACATTTCCTGCTTGTTATGAAACTGTTCACAACTATAACAAGAGGCAATTCAATCATAACTTAATGTTTAAACAGCTGTCATAACATTATTTATCAATATGTGGCTCTTTTTCTTGAATTCTCGGAATCTATAGAAATTAAAAATGTAAAACAGGAAATACGTTGAGACTATTGTTTTTGTTTACATCCCTTAAAATGGTCTTTATGTACAAATATAATATTATAAGACTTCCAATAGAAAATATTACTTTAAATGATAGAGTTTTGGGCAACACAGTGGCGCTGTAGTTAGCACTGTCGCATCACAGCAATAAGATCGCTGGTTCGAGTCGCAACTTGGTCAGTTGGCATTTCTGTGTGGAGTTTGCATGTTCTCCCCATGTTGTCGTCTTTCTTTCCGGGTGCTCTGGTTTCCTCCACAGTCCATAGACATGTGCTATAAAGGGACTAATAAAGGCACTAGGCTGATGGAAAATGAATGAGAGATTTGTGATTGGTGTACTTGTATATGTTGAGCACTGTAATTATGTAATTTCCTACATTTGTAACACTTGTAAAGTGTTTGAAAACGCATCTGAAAAGTGCTTAAATTTGATGTTGGAAAAGAACCCTAATATTCTCTTTCCTTCTAATGAACAGACGTCTATATAGTTAGGATGGAAACACTTCACAATAGGCCTCACTTGTTAATGTTAGATAAGTTGTGGGTTAAAAGAGAGAAATTCATTTGTGCAGCATTTGTTAATATTAGTAAAATAATAGAGTACTTTCACTATAATGTAAACAGATACAACTAGATTTTAAGAATGCGTGATTTTTAAACTCGCATGAAATAAAGTTAATCCTGTTTCATCATTAGTTCATGCTGATATAAATGAAACCGTGCTGCACACACAGAAAAAATCATGTACACTTTTATTTAAAAAAGATTAAACACATTTTGTGCAAACATCATCTTTTAAATATATATTACGTAAGATACATTCTTTATGTCATCCGGTGGCAGCGACATTAGAGAAGTGTTTGTCAGAAAAGTGTATCTGATGGTATTTGCCATTGGTTTATATTGAACTGTTGCATGTAGTTGTGTACTTTCTGTCTTTAGACTACATGTGAAAAAAAGTTCACTCATGCTATTACTGTATGTTAGAATAGAGATAATTATATGAATTATTTGTATTAGGTCATTCAGAAGTTTGAGGTCTGAGTGATTTTTTTTTTTTTTTTTTCATTTTTAGCTTTTAAAATGTATATCTTATGATTTCCTAGTCTGCATTTATTTGTTATTGGTACTTTTAAACAACATTATTTTTATTATTTTTAATGAACAAATTAAGAGTTCACTTGAAAAATCCCATTTTCTCTGCATTTATTATTTATGGGTCAGAGTTAAATCTTGTTTCATTCTACATTTCTAATGACGTTTTGTTATTGTATGCCAAAATATGCCCTAAACCACAACTCATTTTAAATTTAAAAGAAGTGTCATCCGTATTTTACTGAGTAATACAAAAGTAATAGCTACTTACAGTGAAAATACAAAGGTTTTGTCTTTTTTGTTTTTGCTAAATGTAAAACATTTAATTTCATGCATTAAGTAATATAATTAGTTTCTTTATTAAGTCTTCATGACCCCAAACTTCTCTATAGTTGATTGTATTTTAATTAAACAAAAGAAGTATAAAAAAATATGTAAAGACAAATCTGAAATCAGTCAAAAACGCATACTTTTATATTGTACATCATTCTTCGTCGTTCATTGTTATTTGGGTCTCCGTCAGTAGCGGGATTTGTGGCACATGCTGCAGCGACAGGCGCGCGCCGTCAACATCTCCAAATCAGCATGATGGCGCCCTCGAGGACAGTGAAGACGAATTTTAACCTGAGAAAACACACACCAAAAGTATGAATGGGGTGATAAAGACAGGGCGAACGCAGACTACTTTCTTTTCATATTTCCTTAGTAAACATTTTAGCCAGAACAGAACTGATTTTTATGACTGTGCTGGTGGAAATGACGTCCTGAAATCCACAAAGGACCATTAAAGTGTTTTGTCGTAATGGCTCATAATTGCTGCTACTGATGTAAAACGGTTTCTAGTAATAAAATAATGGCCCTAATCTGGCAGGAATGCTTTTTACCTTGGCGTCTTTGCTGATGGTGCAGCAGCGGGAGGCGGAGGTGATGTTGTGGGTGAAGTTGGACGCGACCAGCACCGAGTACCGCGAGGGGAAAGCGCTGGACTCGCAGTATCCCACACACGCGTATACCAGTTGGGTTCCTCGACATGTGCCCCTCTTGTCAGTGCGTACCGTCACGTTAAATGCTGTGTGCAGACAGAGAGACGACAGGCTTTACAACAATTGTCAGCCAAATGGGTCTGTTTGGCGGAGAAAGTGAACTGACGTTCTGTGAGGGACATTTTAACGCTTAACGCGAAGAACGCTTAAGTGGCTTAATGTGCAAACCTCAACCAGAGAGACCTCATTTCTGTCAAACTTTACTTCTAATTAAAACTAACAACTGTAAACAAGAACGAGCCTAAATTCCACAGATAAACTGAACATACCACATAATGTAGTTATCTCCCCGATTGAATTCCATCAACATTGCTAAAAAGTACCTTAACAATCGAGGAATTTCAAATTTATATCAGATTTTAATCATGAAAAACACTTTCTGATATCAAACGAATGAGCTCTTATTTCAGCTTGCTCTTTTTACAGTAGTTAGTGTTAATTTTTAGTAGTTTGACAGAAATGTGGGTTTTGGGTTTATGCTACATACTTTAAAGTTTATCAGCCAGCCAGCCGTTTCTCTGTGCTGCTGCAGTTTTAAACTGTGTTAATTTCCAAATATTAGTGAGAAGAACAGAAAAACAAAGATAAATGTGCGCATGATGGACATCGCGTTGCTTTCTAAAACTAACAGTTACAATATAAGTGTAAGCTTATTGATTATGTTTGCTTGTGGTGCATTAATCTCAATTTGTACAACAATGCTTACTTTAAAATACCCCAGGAAAAAAAACTACTGAGTTTCTCTTACATTCCTTTTGGGAACCAAATAAAAACATTCTGGAAACGTTTAGGTTCTTCTTTGTTTGGTAAACTACCATTGTCAGAATTGCAAAGAGATTAATGTGCAACAAGTTAAAGAGAACTTAAAAGAGACGTTTATCATTCTCCAAATCTTGTGGGGAATTTTCTATTTATGTAAAGCAAACTGTCCTGGCTAATAACCATTAGAAAATGTTCTGGAAACCAGTTGTTGGCTGCACTGTTGCTAGATTATGGGTAGTGTAGCAATTATTCATTTGTTCTTACTGTGGTTATTAGTTTTGTAGCAAACCCAAAGTTATTTATTTATTTTTTATCATGGCTTAACTATTGGTTAACCAAAGTTTGTTGTGCATACCTATACATAAGTACATTTTAATAAGAATAGATTGATAAAAAAGATTGTTTCAACTCACGGTAAAGGTGGCAGCCAGGAGTCAGGGTTTGAATACTCCAGCTAATTGGCATTAACAACACCAGCAGAAGCACTGCCAGGTCGGAAGATACACAGCGAAACATGGCCTTGATAACCTGCAAGAGTTAAAGCAATGTAAACCAATGCAGTCATAATTCATGAAAGCTATAAGTCAGTCTTTAAATGACACTTTCTAAGAGAGTAAATGACCATTTAATAAATAATATATCAACCATTTAATAACTTTAAGCTTTTAGTGTACTAAAAAACTGATTTCATTCACATAAACATTTAAGTCATTTGGTCTTCTACAAGAATCACTTGCTTAATTGCAAGAACAGACTTTCCTGACTATTGTCTTGGGAGTTGATTTATTGGGATTTGTCAAAATAATCAAAAAAAGAATCTGCGTTTTCTCTGCCTCAGTGTGAATGAAGTTTGCCTTGGTGCAAATGTTTGCATTTGTTTCTAGTCACTGATCAGTCACATAATTTTCAGCACATGCGTCTGCCATAAGATATGAGAAACAATTCAGAACAATTATAAGTATTTATGCATATGCATGTATGAATGTACTTAATTCCAATACAGAATAAATGCTACTTAAAGCATAAGAATAAGCGCCCATACAAAACTATTTATGTACAATACATTTAAACGTACATCCATAAATTTTACATATAGAATTTTGCATGAAAATACAAGTGAGTGAAATGTCATTTAAATGTCTTTTGTCAGGAGTTGTAGATAGTAGATAACAGAGAAATACTCATCTCAGACCAAGACTTCCAAGTACCAAACCAAACATTTACAAGAAAACAAGTAAAGTTTACCTGCAGATGGGGATCTTCCTTTAAAGATGAAGTGTGTGCAGAGCTCAGACAGGTGCGCAGGTGTGTGTTCTTCCTCACAGAGCACATATATGTAGTGCAGGTAAAACTGAGCCTTCAGCTTCCAGTAGTCACACCCACTAACCAGTGTCCTCATGCATGTAACCGGACCCTCCCTATGGCCTCTACATAAACATTATTCCACTGTTATACTGTTCTTACTATTATTCCTTTCTCATATATTTTCTTTGATGGTTACCGAACTTCATGAGCCTTTGCATGTTCTTTAAGCTCTCAACTTCATGAGCCTTTGCATGTTCTTTAAGCTCTCGTACTCCAATCTTTGTTTACATACAAGTGTCTGTAAATCCAACAATGTCTAAACACTGAAACTGTAAATCAGTGTCAATCACTGCAGATGTTGTGTTGGCAAAAGTAGCATATGCATTAAACTGATACAGAATACAGCAATTCAGGGTGGCACAGGTACATTTGTCAAACTGTTAAATTAAAAAAGAAGGATTTTATATGAACGACTTATAACCAGATATATACGTCTTTTTTAAAATTAATTATCTAAAAATGTTATAGTGCATCCAGAAAGAACAACAAAAAAAGTGGTCTTGTTTCCAGACCAAATATTAAAAAAAAACTTAAACCGAGAAGCATTTTCTGGACAAGCAAAAATGTATTGTTTTGCTGTAAATAATCATTTAAAAAACCTTAAAACAAGCAAAATAATCAGCCAGTCGGGTAGATTTTTTCACTCTGAAATAAGATTACTTTGCTTACTCCGTTAGCAGATTATTTTGCTCATTTTAAAGAAAAAAACACTTAAGTTTTACATTGTTTCAGAAAACATTTTTTTTTACTAGTCTAGAAAATATTTCCTGGTTTAATAATTTTTTACATATTTGGACTAGAAACAAGACAAACTCAAATTAAGAAAAGCTTTTTTTTTGCAGTGTATTCCACTTTTTTTGTTATGTCACAGCCTTACTCCAAATTATGTGAATCCCATTTTTAAAAAAGGTGATGGTTCACCTTTCAACAGAACGACCGTAAGCACACAGCAAAGTTTACAAAAGCAGCAGCTATGGAAAACTCAGTGAATGTCCTTGAGTGCAGCCCAGACCTGAACCCAATTGAGCACTTCTGGGGAGATCTGAAAATGGCTTTCGAAATAAATAGTTGTTTCAAGCTTGCAGTATCATCCTCAAAAAGACTTGCAGCTGTAATTGGTGCCAAAGGTGCTTGAGCAGAGGCTGTGAATGCTTATATATTTGCTTTGTTTCAAAGCAAAGATTTCAATCAAACGTTATGTACTTTGAGGAAACAATGAATTTAATCCATTTGGAATGAGACTCTAACATAACAAAATGTAGAAATGCGAAGGAGCACTGTACGTCACTTTATTTCAAGCAGTAAGACACTCTAGATGTGTTACAATGATATAAGTATGAATAAGTATCTTCACACTGCAGATGTGTCTACAAAAGCTTATACTGAAACAGCACTGCATTTGTCATGGAAGCTTCTGTTGTGGGAAACACAAAGAGAGAGCATTATTGTAAGAGCTGTGGAGCATGTGAGAGTCTTTGCTAATTATAAATAATTTGCAAAGTTTAATTTCTGAAAGAAGCCTTGGTAATAAAACAATATCCTGAAAATATTAATTAATGGCTCTTATTATAATCAATATGTTATTTTTTTTTACTTTCATGCATATTTTTAGTATTTTTTGATGAATAAAAAAAGAAAATGAATTAGATTTTTTTTGGCAACAATATATCCTTGCTAATTAAAAGGAGTCATTAGAGAAAAAAACTTCATGCAGCTCTTCAAACGTGCATTCCCGGCTGCTGACTACACTTGCAAACTGCTAATAACCCATTCACTTTCCAACACGCACAATTCATTAAGTCATTGGAAATGGAATGGATGACATAATTCATAAATCTCTCCCACCTCCCCACCACTCACCCGCTCAGCATGATTCATACCTCTAGGTCTCCTGGGCTTTTGTCACAGGATGGAGTGTAATTATACAGAGATATTAAGACGTATACAGAGCCAGCTTTTTCGGAAAACATTCAGAGCTTGATTGACACGGGGGTTTAAAGGTCGAGATATTAATATAATCAGCCCATCGAGTGAAAAACGTGAGACCTTGTCCTCTCCTGTTGTTTTGGCAGCTGCTATACACACTTAAAAGTACAAGCGGATGTATTAATTAATGTATTAAGCTAATTCATCATGGTTTCCAGGTTACGACCATACGTAAACTCTGCAAATAAACACAAGAGAGATAAATCTAGGCTTTTTCTTGAGTCATGAACCCAAAGTTAGAAGTCTTTGACAGATTCAAGAGAGCTTCAGCTAATTCTCCTTTGATCCTGTCATCATTTGTAGAGACAGACAGAAGCAATAGGAGACAAGAGGATCAGGCGTGTTTAGCCTTGGCCGATGACCTCACCTTTTTTTGAAAGTGGTCTGCCACACACACACACGCTATTAAGTGAACACTGCAAAAACACGCACACACTAAAACCCTCCATGTTCTATTTAGGTGAACACACATGACAGAACATACAATGTAATTTCAGGCTTAGTGAGAGTGACATGCAACAAAAGGATTTTTCAACCAAGCAACAGTTGGTATGTATTTGAAACACTTTCATCCAACGTAAATGAACACGATTTGAATCATCATTGATATGTTTTTCAGAATTTAACAAACGGTACTTTTCTCAGTCTTGTAGAAGCACGAAACAGCTTCTTTTTTTGATAAAACAGGTGGGAGCTCTGTAAGTGTTTGAACCTTTTAACTTGCAGGAGTCTTGTTGAAGAACACAGAGAAGGGAAACAGCGAGCTGTGAAAAACAAAACATCAAGAAAAAAAACATTTCAGTTTTAAAAACTTTCAATTCAGAACACATCCCTAGACTTAAATGGCGAATAATTCCATTTGCTGTGGTGCAATATTGACAAATTGCAAATCTAAATGAATGCAATTTTAATATTCATATCTCAGAAAAGATTTGTCACCTGGCCATTCTCGCAATGATCCCGCTGTTTTGTCCCGAGTTTAGGTCAGGTCTTTTAGGGGCAGCTAAAAAAGATGTTACAAAACACATCATACAATAATACATACATATAGAATTACTATTTTTAAAGATAAATTCTGAAACACTTTAAATCTACTTAAAGCTTTGTCTATGAAAAACATTTTTTCTTGTCAAATGTTGTGTAAAATGACATAATTAGCCACTAATTAGCTAGCTCTCACATGATCATCCATTGAAGCTAAGCAGTGCTGCACCTGGTCAGTACCTAAGGCCCGGTTTACACTAATGCGTTTTCGTTTTAAAACGCATAAGTTTTGCTACGGTTACACCATCCGTCCACACTACGCCGGAGTTTTGGAGCCCCGAAAACAGAGCGTTTTGGAAATGCTGGAGAGGCCATTTTCATTCTAAAACACTGCTGCTCCATCTCAGTGTGGATGGGCGAAAGCGGAGACTCGCTAATGAAATTCGCTTTTGGGTCATTGCGTATTCTTTATTAATCAAAAAGGAGAAACGGCACACTGCCACGTTTCTCCTTTTTGATTAATATTGAGTACACTTTTTGAACGAGCACCTGCATTCAAGATTTTTTGATGTGCGCACTTTTCTGTTTTCATTGCGTATTCTTCCCTTATTCGTCAAGCCACTATCACATGACTATAATGCCACCAGAAGACAGCAGACCAGCCTTCACTGTAAACAACATGGACAGAAATGGGAGTGTTGTTTGCACTATTGTCCGTTTTAGGTGCCATTGTACAGTTAAACTCTGCATTTTTTACTACAACAGCTGCATATATTTGCAAGAGGCAAGCTACTGTTCGAGCACTGGCTAATCGCCCGCATTTCAAGAGGCGTAAGCCCTATTTAGGACTCCGGTTAGCGTTTGTTGACAAACAATAACCAAATGACGAGCGAGACACATGCTTCCTGTTTATACTTGAACACGCATGCCCAGAGTGCGCGAATGGTCACATGATATACGTTTTTGGTGGAGTAGTGTGGACGGAGATATGTTCAGAAATACTGGGCGAAACGCTAGTGTGGATACAGATCGTTTTCATGCTAAAACGTTGTTTTAAAACTAAAACGCACTAGTGTAAACGGGGCCTAAGTGAGACCACATGGTAAAGCTGGGTCGCTGCTGGAAGTGGTGTTAGTGAGACCAGCAGGAGGTGCTCAAGCTGTGGTCTGTGTGGGTCCTAACACCCCGGTATTGATGGGGACTCTATACTGATAACTGAGAGCCGCCTTTCAGATGAGACGTTAAACTGAGGTCCTGACTCTCTGGTCATTAAAAATCCCACGATGTCTTTCGAAAAAAGAGTAGGGGATTAAACCCGGGATCCTGGCCAAATTTGCCCACTGGCTGCTGTCCATCATGGCCTCCTAACATCCCCATATCATAATTGGCTTCATCGCTCAGAGGATTGAGAATTGTCTCCTCTCCACCAATCAGCTGGTGTGTGGTGTACAGTCTTGTGCAATAATGACTGCCATTGCGTCATCCAGGCGGATGCTGCACACTGGAGGTGGATGAAAATGTGTGAAGTGTTTTAAGTGTCCCTATATAAATGTGAGTAATTTTAAGTTATTATTGTTGTTATTATTATTATAATGGACACATTCACCAAAAAAGGTACTATGTACTAAAATTTGAACTGTTTTTTATTCTGTTTTAGAATAATTCCACATACAACAATATTTTTAACAATTTTTGACAAAATGATCCCGTTCACAGCAATCTGCAATAATGACTATTCTTTCTTTGTATGTGGATTACTCAGTTAGCTGGGTTTGGTTATTGATCTGACATGATCCAGGATCGTTTTGTTCTTCAAAACTCATCCGAGAGTTGTCATAGCAACAGGTCTGGTAGCTCAAACCTGCTAGGGAGCAGCAGCTTATTTCATATAAACAGGATTAGATCGGGTCTTTTCAAGCAAAGGTAATACTGAAAATATGTACTTAATGCTAATATTGTCCTACAGTATGGTAGTTATATATATTTGGAAAAATAGTAAAATAGTAAAAAAATAAAAATAAATAAAATTTATACAATCTGCATTTATTAATATGGATTTTTAGATACAAACACGTACTATTTTAAGGTTCCAGCTTTAGTATAATTTGTGCATGATAATAGACATGCACAATATTCCACTGTTTATTTACGGAATAATAATTTACGCAGTCATGCACATTTTGACAGCTAATATGACGAAAATTTGATGCTTCGCAAAAGTTGCAGACACCTTTTCCAATATCAAAATCCTTTTTTTGATGCAAAATTCATTTTTAACAGCCAGAATCTTTAAATAAATTTATTAATTAAACAGAAACGTGAATAGGCCTACTATAATAAAGAAAATCCGCTCTAAATATAAAGCTAAATAAAATTCTAAATACTCTTGACACATGAAAGTGTAAAGCCTGTAGCCCACAACAAAAGTAGGCTATTAGAAGTGGGCTATTAAAAGAAGTTATTACGTTTCATATTTAACAAACCATTTATTACAAATTGTATATAATTTTGCTCACATGGATAACTGAATATTAATCAGATGATGTCATAACAGTGCTGCGCTGTCAGCCAATCGTTGCAATGCTGATCATGATTTCGAGGATCAATAGATCTGTCCTTCACAACACACGCAGTGATCTCAGATCAGTTTATCCAGCCATTTTAATCTGATTCGCACACTTGTTTGAAGAACCAAATTAGCCAGGGATCAGTTATTAGGATAAATTAAAGCATCCAGGATCTGTCGAATCATCTTAGATTGTTTAAGCGAGATACGAAGAACAGATTCACTCACATGCCTTTAGACCAAAGATGTAATATGTATGACATCTGCATCTTCACAAAATCATGCTTTTTTTGTAGTTTGTTATTATATTGTTCGACAACTTATTTTAATAGATTATTTCATTCTCCAAAACCAAAAGGGCAATGCTTTGATGACTAATAACAGCATGGTTATCATATGTTGAATATGCAATTTACCATCACACACTTCTGGCTCTGGTAGGCAAGTCGCATCTGAATCAGCATGAATCTAAAAGAAAAAAACAAAAGCAAAACACGAGGATGATCAAACTGCCAATGATGGATGGTTTCACAAATGAAAAGTACCTAAAACAGGTATTTTTATCAGCTTCTATAATTAACATAATAGAGTATTTATGCCACACGAATGAGCTAATATGTAAGATTGTGCACCCTGCAGGGGCAATCAAAGATGATTACCAAATGAGACAGTGTGTGTGTGTGAGTGATGGAGAGAAAAACTGGCTCCCCAACACACACATTCATACACTAACCTCACTGCCACAAACCATCGCTTCTGCACCAATGGCCGAAAAAGGGGACTCCCTGAAAGAGACACATGGAGAGAAAGATGTATTTGTTCTCTTTTTTTTTGACATATCCAATTCCTGTTCCCTTTTCCAGCACGTTTAACATAAAAACAAAAGACAACCTGTTTTAAACATGTCTGCAAGAACATCAGCCTGAGGGATTGCACACACACGCACACACACGTACACAATCCCTGTGAAAAGCCATCTATTTCTGACTCTGCACCAGGCGAGTTGTGTAAACTCCACTGAATTACTGGAGCCCTCGCCAGAATGAAGCAACATCATAATTTTCTCATCGCCCACCACAAACAAAACGAGGACATGACGGGATTAAAAGTACACGTCAAATTGGGTTCTGCGCTAGCTTATTGATTTGTGCATCTCTGCCTATGCGGAGGAATTGGATGAGATGGGATGTTATTTTAACTGCTAAATTATTATGTTCTGCCTGCTGACTGAGTGACAGCTTCATTGAGATGGCGCCCTGTGCTCAGGCTGTTTCATAACTACTGCATATGACTCAGTAACTCATCACTCAGGTCAACAATCTTATCAACCATCACTTAAACTGGAAATTCCCACAAATGTCTTCTTGCTTCATGTCTGTCTGACAGAAAAATCCCGTGTAATTTATTTAAAATCACTATCTTGCAATTGCATTGATTGAGTGATGACCTGGATTCATCATCAATGATGACTGGCATCTGTTTACTGTATGTCATGAGCACATTAGTCTCCTCTTATTAGTAGCTCATTTGCACACATATATTAGTTGCTATATTATTTGCATTTCTGTTGTGGCACAATGCATCTAGCAAGGACTTTGAGGAGGCATGACATGAGACTTTATGTGCTGTAATAATATCTAAATCTAAATATTTAAAAGACAGGTTTGCGTACAGTTGGTGACTCTTGAGAACAAGTCATTAGCTCATACGGCGTACATAAAAGAAGCAATCTACCAAACTTACTGACAGCACTGCGAATCCTCTGAGCTTGGTTTATTCTGCTTGTGTTGGCTCATATTGCCCTCTTCTGGAGGATCCATCACAGTGGTTTGGTCTGTCCTTAATGGCTCATTAGCACACTGTGCTATTAAAGGAAATGTCTCCTGTGTGCATTGACATTTCATTTAGTTGCATGTTATGATCTTGTATTAACATCTATGTTGATCCTGGAACATCATTTTTCGAAAACCCTACCATAACTGTACATTTTTCCTAGAATCAAAGGAGAATAATAGTTGGATAACAATCATGTAGAAGTGCACATACCTAACCGTAAGCCTAAACTTAATACAAACTGTAAACGTTTCCCTTAATTCTGATTGGCTGATTGGAATGTTGTTCCAGGATCAACATAGATGTTCATCCAGGAACATGTCCTACTTGGTGAAATCAGGTTGGCGTAATGTAGTCAGCTTGTGACAGATAAAAAGATATGATATTAAAAAATCTTTGAGACCTTGACATGTACAATTAAGAATTTTCCACAAAATAATTCTAAGAGGTGAATAATTCAGAAAATAAAAATAAAGGCACTCACGGATGTGTTCCAGGCACTGCTGTTTGTCACTGTTAACCAAGAATAAAGTTTATTTAAATATAATTCCATTATTAATGACTCATTCTAATGTCTTTTCAGTCCCCTTAGACTTTCGATTATCTTCAGAACACAAATTAAGATATTTATATGAAATCATAAAGCTCCCTCATCCTCCATAAACAGCAACGGTCACTTCAGTGGTTCAACTGGAATCACATGAAGCTCCAAAACACTGTTATGCACCAAAAACTGTAAAAAATACACAGCAAATTTGCCAGTGTACATTGTACACCACAGGTGTTGAATTTAACACTAGCCTGGTGTCTATATGAGTCCCACCAGCCAAGTGTCCAGGTTACACTTTCAAAATTGTATATAGTTTACACTGCAGAGGTGTATATATTCAACACCTTTGAAAGTGTGACCTGGACACTTGACTGGTGGGACTCGTATAGACACCAGGCAAGTGTTAAATTCAACACCTGTCAAAGTCAGCAAAAAATAATTTCAAATACAATTATATCAGTAATTTTACTGAACACAGGAATATCATCTCTCAAATCTGAACAATTAACATCGATGAGGAGTATGGAAAGGCAACACCAGAAATGCACACTGTTAAACATCACAATCTAACCCACATCAGTGTCAAAAACAGTAAATGTACACTTGGATTTTAACACTATAACACTACAGGGGCTTACACCAGAAATTCAACACCTCACAATTTGCTGTGTACACATTTCTACTCTTCCTTGTCATGGTGTGTGTTTATTACAAACGGTACAATGTATTGCCATCCGCTTATTATTATTTTTTTATAATATTTTTTCTGGGTTTTCACCTTTATTGGATAAGACAGTAGAGAGAATTGACAGGAAAGCATGGGGGGCAGAGAGAGGGGAGGGATCGGCATTGGACCGCGAGGTGGAATTGAACTCGGGGCACCGTGAGCACTGGAATGCATGTGTTGACGCACTAACCACTACACCACTGGTGCCAACTGCCATCCGCTTGTTAAGTGTGACATCACGCGAAGCGGCTTTAGTGCCCAAGCACTCTATCAAACTATATGAGGAGGCACATCAAATGGTAATAATTATAACCGTTTACAAAGCGCTGAAATATTTTCAAAAATCACGATCACTATATATACCTCCATGCCCAATATCCGATGGCCAGAAAGTGGTTCATTTTTTTATAAATTGTTAAAATATTGGTGTCTGTGATGCAGCAAATCCTGTTGTGTACACCATTTTATATAAAATTCACTTTAATGTGTGAAATGACTAAAAAGTGGTCGCAAACAAATATTTTCTCAATATAAATAAGTAGTTCAATATAAATAAGACAGCATTTCATACGTCACGACTTATCAAGAGAATTATAGTCTGCAGTGCAAAACACAAGCATGGTACTGAATAATAATAATAATTCCTTACAGCTGATTGGTGGAGAGGAGACCGAGTGATGAAGCCAATTATGACATGAGGATGGTTAGGAGGCCATGAAGGACAGAGACCAGTGGGCAGATCTGGCCAGGATGCCGGGGTTAAACCCCTCCTTTTTTTCAAAGAACATCCTGGGATTTTTAAAGACCACCTGGTTTAACGTCTCCTCCAAAAGACGGCACTCACTGAGCAATATAGAGTCCCCTTCACTATACTGGGGCGTTAGGACCCACACAGACTGCAGGTTGAGTGCCCCCTGTTGGCCTCACTAACACCACTTCCGGCAGCAACCTAGCTTTCCCATGGGGTCTCCCATCCAGGTACTGACCGGGCGCACCCCTGCTTAGCTTCAAAGTAAATACACACCCTAATTTCATGTGGTAGACAGACAAACAAAGTAATTTTTTTACAGTATTTCTGGTGCACAAAACTGTTCTTGGGACTTCCTAAGATTAAAGTAGAAGCAGTGAGGTCACATGGACTGTTTTGACAATGATTTTGGTTCCTTTTCTGGACTTTGAATCTCTGTGGACTGTTGTTGTCTATGGAGGAGGAGGGAGCTCTCGAATTTCATCTAAAATTACTCAATTTGTGTTCAGAAGATGAACAAAGGTCTCCAGGAATTGGAACAACATGAGGGAGAGTAATTAATAACAGACTTTTCACTTTTTGGGTGAACTATCCATTTCAAGTATGTATTATAGTGAAAAGGTTGTAGAGTGTAGTAGGGACGTGTAGTAGAGAAGGGCTTCCACCTGTGTGTTGAAAGGCTGGTTCACGATACTCCACATACAGTGTTATCAGGAAAGGGTATGGTATAAGTTTTAGACCCTCCTTCATGAACCTCATTTTGGACACTTGTTCCCATTTCCTTTTGTCTGTGAGATAAAGATGAAAAGGGGATTTCAAACATCAATACAATAAAAGTCATGTACATTAGAATGTGTTTAATGTCAGCCTTTTCTGAGCAATAAAATGACTATAATGCTTTATTTATTTAGATATATTATATGGTGTTACAATAAAACATGTTTTACTTGGTGTCTTCTGTAAAAATGAACACATATTGACCGGCATATTTAGAACAAGAATGATTTGATGACATATTAAATGACTATTTAAGGTGCACAGTGCAGCCCTGATACTCCTTGTTATTTTAAAACGAATGCCCTTCCAGCTGCAACACATCTCTGTGAAACATCCATACACTCTCATTCACACACATACACTACGGACAATTTAGCTTACCCAATTCACCTATACCACGTCTTTAAACTTGGGGGGAAAAAACCGAAGCACCCAGAGGAAACTCACGCAAACTTGGGGAGAACATGCAAACTCCACACAGAAAAGCCAACTGACCCAACCGAGGCTCGAACCAGTGACCTTTTTGTTGTGAGGCGATCGTGCTACCCACTTCGCCACCGTGACACCTCATATGTCATTTAAAATGAAAAAAAAAAAGAATTGAAATCATGACCTTGTTATTTTGTATATTTTAATATGCAACTTATTAAATATCTTAACAAGTATGTTTTTTTTTTATTTTTACATAACTGTTTTCCCATATTTCCCCATATTTTTACTTACTTTATCACCATTTACTTACCATCCTGTTATCCAAACATCTATGGCACTATATTGTCTGTTAGAAATAAATTATGTACTGTATGTAAAAACGTTCTGTCTGTGTCTATCCAAGGGCAACCAAAGCTGACATAAAAAAATCTTCCTTTGTGTTACACTTAAAAACTAAAGTAATTTAGATTTTGAGCTATATGATGGTGAGTAAATGATGACAGAATTGTCATATTAAGTGAACTGTCCCTTGATATTAAGAGAAGCATACAAGGAAAAATGTTGAAATTTTGAGTTGTGAAAGGGTGAAGATCATCCAAGTTAGCCAGGACAGCACGCACAGCATTCTGCAAAACAAAATCACACCAGGAATTAAATCTTTCCAAGGTTTAATAAATCAAATCCAAAATGATAATCCAGGTCCTGATAACCTCCAGCTCCTCATTGACTAGCACCCCATCCAGCGAGTCCTCCTCGTCAATGCTGCAAGACAATATCCAAAGCTGACCTTGCTTTTTTTTGTATGTAAAGTTCTGTTCAGAATAACATAACACACTTTATATTAAGCAAAGCATATGAACTTGCATGGTCTTGCCTGCTCATGTCTCCTCCTCTTATCTTGAATTTGAAAACACGTTGTCCAGCCAGGAAAAACCTGGTCTCAGGTATAGGGAAGGTAAAAGCCTGGATTGACATAGTTATTAACAAATGCTCCACTGGAAAAAAATGAAACAAATCAAAAATATACGTTATGTAACTTAAACAGTTTACAAAAAAAATAAGAGTTTACTGAAAACAAGAATGCTAAACAACTATAGCTAGCTGGAATAAATGACCAATACCGCAAGTCTCTGTAAATTATAAAACTAATTTAGAAACGTTTAGCTTAATTAACGTTACTAAAGGGAAATGACATGGTTAATAAATAACATTACACAGATGTAAGTGTAAATTACCGTAATGCCTCAACTATTTCAGAACGCTGTCTGTAGAGCTGTAGAGCGCGAATATTCAGTCAGATGTCCCGCCCCGCCCTCGGATCAAGACAACAATCTCTGATTGGTCAAGTGTCTTATCCATTAAAGCGCGAAACCGCCTGTGATGAGAGTTCCTCTGACCTCACTGAAATGGGTTACGCCTTTTATTGTCACATGATCAGGTTAGGTTGCGCGTGTTGTAAACCTGCCGCGGACATTGATAAGACTGTATCGCAAAGTTTTATCTCCTGCATATTTCAGGTAGAACACAGATAATATAGCGTTATTATTTACTTGGAACAGACCACTGGACCTTGACCGTTTGAAGTGACAGACTGACTGTCTTTTCATTTCCAGACAGCCTGCAGGGTGAGTTTATGTCTCTGAATAAACTATATTCTTTTTCTATCTCCTTTTCTCCTCGTTTTAGTGGATGAGTTAGTCTCTTCATTTATTGCAGTAGATATGTTGCACTTTCGTTTTCATGCACTTCAGTTTTTTATGTACTTGCAAACGATTGCAGGTTATCTTCATTAGTTTGCATAGTCTTAACAACATTTTCATATTTCTTTTAATACTTTATTTGACAGTTTTCATACACTAAATAGAAATAGGCTTGTTTTATCTGTCGATCCATTCTTTATTTGAGTGGATATGTTTTGTTACTTCACCTTGCTGAATTTCTCTTTCCACCGTCTTACAAAATATGCTTATTTTACCTTCATTTTAATTATATTATGTTCATTCAATCTAACGGCTTTGTTTCATTATTCATCTTCATCCAATAGAGCAGAGATACCCAAAGTAGGGCTCGTGGACCAAAGTTGGCCCATGGTAACCTTTGATTTGACCCACCATCCCAATTGAAAAGAGAGGGAGAATGAGGGAACGGTGGTTGGGGCGACTGCCTTTGACAGAGATTGGCATTTTTTAATTTAATGTAACTATTTATATCATTGCTGAGCTACAAAAAAGCCAACTGAAATTAAAGGATTCAATGTTGGAAATGAATTAGACTTCTGAAATCTAAATACTGTCCCTTGACAGATGGACTGCACAAGACATCTGCAAGCAAATCCAAGTAAATGCAAGCGCAGCTCGACTAGTGGATTCAGCATTGAACTCCATTGTGTTATAAATGAGATTGTTTATGTTTTTAGTGTAATAAGTTAATTATAAAATCTTAAAAAGTGATACTTCAGTAGTTAATATGATTTAAAGTAACATTTTTCTAGTTATTGTTAAACATTAGAGGATAAATTAGGAAATTACCCATGGCGGCACATTTAATATATACGGTTAGGTATATATTCGGCCCACAGCCCTCAATCAAGTTTGCTTTTTTGCTCTTTATAGGAAAAGGTTTGGGCACCCCTGCACTTGAGTTCCCACAGTCTCCAAAGCTTTCCTGCTTCTCTCATAATGACAGACCCTCAACCGTCTGTGCTCCTCAACAATGATATTCGGATGCCTCTGTTGGGATTGGGCACTTTCCGTTTGCAGGGTGAAGAAGACGCTTACAGTGCTGTGGATGCTGCATTGAAAGCTGGTTATCGTGCCTTCGACACTGCCGCAGTGTACCGTAATGAGGCACATCTTGGTCATGCCCTCCGTTGCCTGCTGCCCAAGCATGGCCTCTCACGAGAAGATGTTTTCATTACTAGTAAACTCGGTCCTAAAGATCAAGGCTCCAAAGCCAGGGATGGTTGCCTCAGAAGCCTGGAGCAGTTAGGACTGGGCTACATCGACCTCTATCTTATTCATTGGCCAGGCACTCAGGGGCTGCCCGTCGGGGATAAACAAAATCCTGAAAACCGTGCTCAAAGCTGGAGAGTTTTGGAGGAGTTCTACTCTGAAGGCACATTTCGGGCCATTGGAGTGTCGAATTACACAGTAGAGCACATGCAGGAGCTGTTGAAGAGCTGTAAAGTCCCCCCGCAAGTTCTTCAGGTTGAGTTTCACCCAAAGCTGCTCCAAAATGACCTGAGGGGTCTGTGTAAGGATAGAGGGGTGTGTTTTCAGGCATATTCATCCCTTGGAACTGGGCTTCTTCTGTCAAATCCTGTTGTTCTGGAAATTTCTAAAGAGTGCGGTAGGACACCAGCCCAAGTGTTGCTGAGGTGGGCTGTACAACAGAGCATTGCCGTTCTGCCAAAATCATCTCAGCCAGAACGCGTGGAGGAGAATGGGCGTCTGTTCGACTTTGAGATTAGCGAGAAGGACATGAAAAGGCTCTCTGCTCTTGATTGTGGGGAGAAGTTCTGCTGGGATCCAACGCAAGTGTCTTAATTGGGATAATTGATCGACACATATTGAGGAATTGCTCCAATTTCTGATTCACAGCCCACAACATATCCCACATTTTATGATTGGCTTGGTGCTGTAACTCTTGCTTAAACAGTGCATTAAATCAGATTTGGAAGCAATTTAACAAGTTGAAATACAGAATCTACTTAGCTGGACTACTCTGAAATGCAGTGAGGATTATTTTTAAAGCTGTATGTTCAAGTTCACCCACTGTTTACATTTGCTTGTGTGCCAGAACAATTTACTGGAGTATGACTAATACACAAGTGAGCAAAGGTATTTTAATAGACACTGCCATATACTCTGAAGAACAGTGCTTGGACTTTACACTGTTGTGAGAATAACAAACAGAGCTGAAAGTAGTTTATTAGGTTTTTATTAGAATATATTGCTTACAAAAAATAGCAAAATAACATCACAGTAAAATATTTTTCATAGTTCATAAAAAAAAGTTACAAGGCATTTAGAATCTGTCATTTTCAAGTAATACCAGCAACGATGTTGTCCCGTTCTTGCTCTCTTGGGTATTTAGACCCATCCTTGTTGGTATTGTTGGTTGTGTGGACAATTCCAAGACATTTTTATGACTCTGAGATGATAACTCTGGGACTTCAACGTGGCCAAAGGTACTTCACAGTAAAACCAGATTTTGTACAGCTGACTGTCTAAAACTATAGTTAGATATGATATCTAATGTTTTAGATGTTCATTTGTTAAAATATTTCATCTTTAAATGATACGTCAGAGTGACAGAAAGTCTGTGCTTTGTGTAAGTTTACATTCACATTTATAAAGTTTACTGCACAATAATCCCAGAGCTTGAGAAAATCCATTTTTTGCTGTCTTTGTGGCCATTGCACATGCCAGTGAGAAACAGATCATGCCTTATTCAATAGTCAAGGGTTCCAGTGCAGCTCCTGACTTTAGAATCAGTCAGTGGAATTATTTATTCTCTTCCAAGCAGCGAACCCTTATTTTCTGCCATCAATTGGTATGTACAGTAGTTCTCTTTTCTTTCGTCATCCTTCATTCATTCGCTGTCAGTCACTCAGCGGGGCGCGACTCGGCATCTGACTCTTTGTGGCTCCAAAGAGAGGTTAACCAGCTGGGTGATTGACTCATCTGACGTGCAGTTCCTGCACTTTTTACTCTCTTCATCTGCTAAAAGATAAAAACATCTTAATGTAAAATTTTTGACAATACAAAGGTTAAACAAATGAATTTACCTAGCATGTTTACCATTTTAAAAGGTTTAATTCATGCAAAAATATATATACTTTTGACAATAAAATGATAATTAAAAATGTCATTGTTTATATAATGGCAGTAAAAAGAAATCAGCACGGTTTAAAAATAGGCATCACAGAGAGGTCCCATGCAATGTGCTGCATGTTTCACGCATTCTGGGGCACACATGCAAGATGCAGACTCACAGGTCGCTAGTTAGAGCCCTGACTGGGTCAGTTGGCATTTTTGTGTGGAGTTTGCATGTTCCCACTGTGATTGTGTGGGTTTCCTCCGGTTGCCCCAGTTTCCCCCACAGTCCAAAGACATGTGCTATAGGTGAATGGGTAAACTAAATTGTCTGTACTGTATGTGTATGTCCTGGTCTTCCAGATTGGGGTTGAGCGTTGGGCTAACAACTCGCCTCATAAAAAACTAGATGTTACGAAACACCAATATGGTGCGGCTAAATATCAACCTCGAAATAAATGGCCCTGAGAGTGAGTGAGTGTGAGTTTTTTTTACTAATAAAACGCATTACAAAATACAATCCTTTAGGCATTCATACGTTAACTAGTGCAATGGCCCATTCATCTTTTATGTATTTATTTAGTTTTATACGTTTACTGCCATTATATGGACAACCTCAAACCGCATTTTGCGATGTTGTTTCGTTGCCATATTGTAGACCATTTTGAGGGATGTAAATAAAAACAAGTCCCAACGTACTTCCTATTTCACATTTTTGATTTCCATAGCTTCCGAGAATCCAAAAATGGCCACGTATTGATAATGTTATGACAGCTGTTTAAACAGTAAGTTATGATTCAATTGCCTCTAGTTACAGTTATGAAAGTTTGATAACAAGCAGGAAATGTTCAAAGGCCAGTGATATCGCCACATTGAAACGGTCTATACTCCTCTTCATATTTTAGACCAAAAAATTACAGTTTAAGAAAATGCCGTTTGCAGTTGTCCATATAATGGCAGTAAACGGTGACCAGCGCTTGCTAAGCCATTATACAGACAACCGGAATCTGCATTTTCTTAAATGTTATTTTTTGGTCTGAAATATGAAGAAGAGTATAATATGGCAATGCAACAACATCCGGGTATGCAAAATGACTTAAGATGCATCTTTGAATGAACTATCGCTTCAGAGAAACTTAAGCATGTTCCTTTGATAATTCAAACCTTTCTCTACTCCTAACATGGCACCAAATAATATTTTTTCCTCACCCCTTTATCAAACTCATCACTCATTCTCCTTAGCTGTTGGCCGTATTTCTTAGCTGCCCACAAAGCAGGAGGAGCTGAGCGGGATCTCGGCCTGAAATGATCCCCAAGCATATGTGGATCTTCTGCAACTCCAGACTCCAGCAAGTCCTCCTCATTCATCGAGAGGTTCCTCTGTCTACCCTGTTGCTCTCCTACGATGATAAGATATTAAACGTTCAGATCAACCCTCACCGTACAATCCATTGCAAGTATTTGATTTCAAATGATTCATTTGGATTTAAAAGATACCAAACCAATGCCAGCCCAGAGATCATCAATAGGAGATATTAGTCCCTTTTGAGCAATGAAACTCAGTTTGCAATAGCTTGATGTCTTGAAATTGTGGCTAGCAGTACTGTGTCTCCAGGATACAACAGAAATGACGTGTGTTCTTGTAACTATCCCACTAGCCCTTGAGACTCACTCACCTTTCAGCCTATCAGGCACAGTGAGGTACTGGTTTCTCTGCGCTGACCCACTCTTCTGTTTATTCTGGCTTGAGTCTTCACTGTCTTCCATTGTTTCTGTCTCTGAGTCGTCAGAGATATTGAACATATGTGCCATGATTAAACTGTAAGAAATAAAGCAATTACGTTTAAATGCATATACATTTGTAAGTTTAAAGAGACCGCTCACCCAAACATTTACATTTTGTTATCCTTTACTCACCCTCCACCTGTTTGAGTGTCTTTCTTTTAAGACATTATGAAAAATGTTGAAAACAGGTAGATTTCCATAGTATGTTTTTTTTCTACTTTGAATGTCAGTGGTTAACGCTTTCCAGCTTCTTCAAAATATCTTATTTTTGTTTTTATCAGAAGAAGGACATTAAAGTTTGAAACCAGTAACCACTGAGTAAATTTTCATTTTTGGGTGAACTACTCATTCAAGTAAATTGTGTCACTGGCTACTGAGCTAATACTATAAGCCAGGGCGTTACGAAACTGGTTATCCTCAAATAATTCAGGAACAACCTCTTAAAGGAATAGTTCACTTAAAATGAATATTTACTCTATTTACTCACCCACAACTTCCAAACCTTTGAGTTGTTGTTGTTTTTCTGTTGAACACAAAATAAGTTCTTTTGAAAGACGTTTAAAACCTGTAAACTTCCATCGTAGAAAAAAAGCTCAAACACTATAGAAGTCAATGGTTACAGGTTTAAGCCTTTTTCAAAATATCTTCTTTTGTGTTCAATAGAAGAAAGAAACTCAAACTGCTTCGCGACAAGTGTGAGAAAATAACAGGATTTTCAGTTTTGGGTAAACTATCCCTTTAATTTGCTGGTGAAGATGTGGCAAACATTGTAATAGATTAATACAAGCAACATTTATAGCGTTACTTAATAATTTACTTTCATTTTCCATTTTGGCAGATATTTTGCAAACAGTGTTTTATAATGAAATTTTTAATCTGCTTTTCATTTTAATTTCCAATGTTTGTTTGATTTATTTAAAATTGGCAGGATTTACCTTCCATAGTGAACCACCAACAAGAAAATGGTGATCTAAATTCACAGAGTTTCCCTCTGGTTTATAATGTAAACTAACAATGAGTTTTTTTTTTCAGAGAACGTTCACCTGCTTTACTTAACGTTACACCTGATCGACAATAAACACTCTAAAAGCTAATATGCTCGTGGAGCTTTGTGTGGTGGCATGGTAACCATAATAATTATTGCACTACACGTTCAAATTCAAAAACTACCATCAACAGGAAACTTCTGTTTACAACTTCGAGACTCTGGACCAAAAAGTAAAGTTATAGCAGGCAAACGGGTTACTTACTATCAGTCCAGAGTTATGCTTTCGGGCAGCGTCGCTTTTGGATTATATTCAATTATTGATAATCAAACTATCGAGTTTCCTACCGATTTCAGTTTGAGGTAAAGTTGGTTTCATATACATTCGGACTTTCTCCTTCATATAATTTCAGAAAAGTATTATTCGTAAATAGTGGAATCATATTCGCAGCAAATGACTATCAAAGTACAACATTGTTCACAGTCAAATGAAAAGTGTTAATGTTGTTTTCAAGTCATACTAACGTGATTTCAGACCGAATATTTAAAGTACCATGGTAAACAATGAAGGCAGCATGTCACAAGTTGTCGCTGAATGAATGTGCAAATATAAAACCAACTTTACCTCAATCGATTTCGGGAGTCGGCGAGTCTTCCGGGTGATCTGGATGTTTTGCGTTTGGACTGCCTCTGTATTTCTGCCAGATTGTGCTCCGATCCACACACAGTTAACCGTAGTGTGTTGAATAGAGGCGCAACAACATCGAAACTTAAAAGGGATACTGTGCATACATTAAATAATCAATTAAATAATTAAACAATTCAAGGAGGAAGCAAACCAATTGTTAGAACAAACAAACAACATAAAGTCTTTTAATCAGCTAATTTAAAACAAACAACGTTGCCCTATCCTTTAATATAAAATAAGTTTTTATTAAACTTCATAATTTGTATTTATTTCTTTATTATTATTTTTTATTATTATGTGAAAAGTAACAAATACAATGACAGTACATTATAAAGAAAATGGAAAGACAAAAAGAAAACATTCTGAAAAGAGAACTCGACAATAGAAAACATGAAAAAAAAAACAAATAGAAGGGTTATATACATCACACATTAAAAGAAAAAGATGATATAATCGACACATTTCAGTAGTTTTTAAAAACCTTTTTTGTAAGAGAGTTAGAAATAGTTTGAAAGTAATACTGCATTTCAGTAAGCAAAATATAAAAAAAAGTTTTTTGGTTTGAAAATGTACATTTATGTATATAAAATTTTGTTAATGAGATAAGAAGATTAATAAAATATATTTTCTTTTTATGTGAAGCTTCTTTTTTATAATTAACAAAACCAAACAAAACATTTTCCCATAGTAAGGAAAAATCTTTATCAACATTCTCAATTAAAAACAGAGAAAAATCTTTCCAAAGCAGATTAGAATAACTGCATTGCCAAAATAAGTGAACTAGGCACTCAGGGTGTTGATTACAAAAGGAACAATTAGTATCAATGTCGTTTTTATATCTTACTAACAGAGTATTCACTGGGTATGTGCGATGAATAATTCTAAATATTAAACCTTATAATAAACAATGCGAGGTATCCTGGATTACATCACCAGGTAAAACAAACAAACACATCATTAGATTATATTACTGCCCGTAGTTGATAAATTACTAATGTAAAGTCATTTACGTGTTAGTCAGATATTGTGTTACCCGATTACAAATAGAAACACAACACAGGTAGCAAAGCATTCTAGCACAGATTTGGCATAAAGCTGACACAGCAGACATTGTTTGGCATACAGCATGTGTGCCAAACATGGCCTGGGTTTGGCAGAGGTGGCACATAAGACTTGGGCCAAATCAAATGTAGCATTTGGTCTTGATGTAAAACAATTTATATGTGTGCCACGTAAGTTTGGCCCATCTTGTCCTACTTTTAAAATTATTTTTGAGTAAAGAAAAAATTTGGGTCCCTTCGAGAAAAAGAAAGTCCATGAAGCAAACTGCGTCATGGGTTTATCAAATTCATTGCAGTCGTGACACACCAACATATCTGGCACAGTAAAGGGTTATTAACTTGGCTGAGACTTGGCCCAGATATGGTCCATGTTTGGCCCTTGTATGGAAGACTTGGTCCAATCATGTAATTGAGTGTTTCTCAACCACATTCCTGGAGGACCACCAGCACTGCATGTTTCGGATGTCAGCTTTTTCTGTTACACCCATTACAGGTCTTTCAGTCTCTGCTAATCAGCTGATGATCTGAATCAGGTGTGTTTGATTGTGCAGAGCTGGTGGTCTTCCTGGAATGTGGTTGAGAAACACTACCGAAATTCACTGCAGCATGTGGGCCAAGCAAAAGCTGATTGAGTGGGTCAGATCTTGGCCATGACATTTTGCTATGTGAGAATAAATGGAAATTATTCATAATATATTGATAGTAGATAATTCTCCTTCATTTGATTTACCTTATTGAAATGATCCCCCTTACAAACTAATTAAATACATTTAACAAAAAAGGCAAGTCAGTCCAAAAGAAGTGTACAAGTAATCTAAACGTAGTCAGAATACACTACCTATAGTGAGTATCAACTTTTCTGACCTCATGTTTAGTAGGCTAGTAGTATGTAAAAACATATATGTTTACCCTGCAGTGGTAATAAATAATGGATGATTTGCATTACCCCACTAGCTACTTGGCTATCTACCAAATAAATGAATGCATGGAAATGAAATATTGATGAGTTCAAGTTATTTTATTATTTAGTTTTTTTGTCTTCATGGAGAGTTCTTTGTGGGTGGTGGATTCTTAAAGCGGCATTGATTTTTGCATTGTTTTGCTTTTAGATTTTACTAGAATAGCAGTGATGATGCAATTATTTATTATTTATTTATTTAATGCCCTGAATGATAGGTATTTATCATCGTATAGGAACCATTAGATGTCGCTGTTTTGTAATGCAGGGTTTGCGTTTTGGTATTTGTGGGTTTGTTTAGTATGGAGGTTGTAATAAATAGCATAAAAATTGTCATATAGTAAAATAATTAATTTACTAACATACACACATTCTTTATTAACTCACATAATGTTTATTTGTTTGATTTATTTACTTAAAACTATCTAAATTAAAAACTTTTTTAAATGAAAAAAAGTGTCCTCAATATATCATTTTAAAAGAGTTACTCATAAATCCAGTGTACTTTTGTTCACTCTGAAACTTATTTCTCTGTAATCAATCGTTCAGCAGTTATACCGGAAGTAAAAGCTCCAGTATTTTCCCCCTCTCTCACTCTGGGCGCTGTGTGTGTGTTGTGTGTCGAGCGCTTCGCGAGGATATGGAAGATGGCGAGCGCGGAGATCGCGGCGGAGCATGAGCGAATCTTGCGGGAGATTGAAAGCACAGACACCAACTGCATCGGCCCAACACTCCGGTAAGTCTTCGTGTAACGTACTAGAGGCTACCAGACTGGGGCTGTGCTGTGACATTTTGGCTCAAAGGTGCCCGGAGACGCTGTTCTCCTTGTTCCCTCAACTTCTCACTCCAGAGACTGCCAGGAAATCTTCCATTCAGGTTGTCAGGCTGGTGAAGTAGGTGCTCAGTAGCGGTTTAGAGAAAGTTTTAGTTAGTATTCCTCTCACGCGACTCCCTGCATGGTTCCCGGGGAGCAGGCGGATATTGGAGAATAATGAATAAGGAACAACCAAACACACCAAAAGAAATATGAACGCAGAGTTGTGCTGTTGCTGTCCATTGTATTTAAGGAAGTAACGCAGGCTTTTATGTTCTCCTCATAACATTGGCGTTTTCCCCCTAGATGTATTTTCTGCGTCAGAGCTTCATGACTCATTCGTCGTGATTGGACTTTAATAATAGTTATGAGAGAACGGAGTTAAAAGTTGTTCACCAAGAATAAAAAATCTTGGACCATGTCCGCTTATAGCTGTTCTTGGGATATTTAGTAACTTGGAGATTTTTAATAAACAGGAAAGACAAGCCATGTTTGGTTTGGTTATTGCAAAATTGTAATTTTGAGAATGTGCAAAACTGAATCTGTACTTAAATTTGGTATATGGGGTAAAGATCTCTTAAACACTCTTGCTTTGGAGAGGTCGAGATATATCAATAATGATAAATTGGAGATATTTGATAAAACATGGGGACAGATATTAGAACACCTCAAGGAATTAGAAGAAATGCAAGTATAACCAGTGACTCCTGTCAATAACATAATAATTAAAGATTGAGTTGAATTGAAATTCACTATTCATGAGCTATAATTTTTTTAACAACGTGCCCAAACTATTATTTGACAAAAAAACATTTTTCTGGTAATATAAGAACAATGCTACTTTTATAATTACTTTTATTTATGCATAACCAGACCAGCAAAGTTATATTTTGCTTTCATGTGCATTTGTCCCATTGTGTTCTGTTGTTCTGTCATAGATTAGTGTTTTTATGTATTGTATTTTATATGTATTATGATAACACTTTATGTTGATGGTCCCTATTGCATGTGATGTTGACTAAAATTTGCATTGCAACTACATGCCAATTACTTCTCATTTGAGTATTAATAGACTGTGCTTAATATCTGCTGATACTGCTCCTTCAACAGACATTAACTGACTGTAAGAAACTTTGCAAGTACATGTCAGCTTGCACTAACCCTAACCCCAGCCTAACAGTCTACTTACAATCTAATGAAAGTTAGTTGGCATGTAGATGCAATGCAACTTAAATTCAACAAAATGTGTTGAATGGACCATCAAAATAAAGTGATAACTGTATTATTGTTGTATTGTTTTTTTTTTTCTTCTTTGTTATTTTGTTGTATTTTTATAAAATGCAGAAAGCACATAAATAAATGTAAGAATAGAAAGTTGCTCACTGAGACCAAGGTCTGTTGTCAACAAATCAGCATAGATACCTTTAGTGGATTTTAACCAGATTGAACTACATTTGCACACCACAGGTTTCAGTTAAAGGTTATCAGGTATCTGGTAGAAACCTTTGACATTTTAGGAAAGGATGTGTTTATGACAGTTGAAAGGAATCAATTAGCCAGTAGCATGTTAGGTTAGTTGATTGAGCTTTAGTTGATCTTTCACTGTGCATTTATTTATTCAGAGCTATTTTAAGCAGTATGGCAGCAGATTATATGTCAACGCAGTATTATGTCTCAAATAAAGCCAGGAAGTTTAAATATTGTTTGACGACAACATCTTGAGAATGGTCAAAGAATGTAGAAAGCGTAATGTGCCATTCTTTAGCACTATAAAATTTAAGATTGAGGTAAAGTTGGTTTTATATTCGCACATTCAGAGTTTTTTAATAACAATATAATTTTGGAAAGTGTTCTTTGCAAATTCTAAATAGTGAAATCAGCAGCCAATGACTGCCAAAGTACAACACAGTTCACAATCAATTAAATAGTGCAAATGTTGTTCTGAAGTCATTTTAACATGCGATTTTAGACCGAATATTTAAAGTAGTTTAATAAACAATATAGAGATTTTATCACAAGTTGTCACTGTTCAAAAATAAGAGAATTTGCGAATGGAAAACCGACTTCAGTAAATTTAAGGCTTTTTCCACGTGGTTGACTTGTATCAGTCAACTAAATTGACTGGATACAATTACCAATCGCTCATTTAATTCAGCTCCTGTTTCATGGTGACTCATTTGTGTTTTTACATGTTGCTCAGATAGTGGAACTTTTCGATGCTAATTTTGGTGCTAGCAGGGTGTGTGGTGCACATTGATAACAGCTTCATATTCTCACACCCTCCAGTGGGACTTTCATTTACAGAATGAGCTGACATTGTTGGACATTGTAGCAAAGCCTGACTTTCTGGGCTCGGTAAAATTAGCATGTTTAGTTATTATATTTTGTTGTTTTTAAAAAAAAAAAATTATCAGGACTAGGGCTGCACATTGTATCATTTTAGCATCGATATCGAAATGTGTGTGTCTGCAATAGTCAAATTGCAGAATATGCGATGTCAAGTTGGGATTTGATCAACAGTTGAGAATACATGATTTGGAGTCATTGCAACAAAACCATAACAGAGTGAAACTTTATCAATTGCATGTGTTTTAAAGGCATTCAAAAGAGTGTACAACACAACAACAAACAGCATTTGTACCTTTAATGAATAATAATTTTACAGAATTATTCATTTAAATTGGCGCCACGGTGGCGTAGTGAGTAGCACGTTCGCCTCACAGCAAGAAGGTCGCTGGTTTGAGCCTCGGCTGGGTCAGTTGGCATTTCTGTGTGGAGTTTGCATGTTCTCCCTGTGGTCGCGTGGGTTTCCTCCGGCTGCTCCGGTTTCCCCCACAAGTCCAAAGACATGTGGTACAGGTGAATTGGGTAAGCTAAATTGTCCGTAGTGTATGAGTGTGAATGAGAGTGTATGGATGTTTCCCAGAGATGGGTTGCAGCTGGAAGGGCATCCGCTGCATAAAAAAAACAAATGCTGGATAAGTTGGCGGTTCATTCCGCTGTGGCGACCCCGGATTAATAAAGGGACTAAGCCGAAAAGAAAATGAATGAATGAATGAATTAATTTTAATTAAGATTATAGTTTTATTTGACCTTTTATTATTCAATCTCTGTTCCTGAATACTGATTGACTCTCGGGAAAACCATAAAGCACAGTTTATTTGACTTTTTTCTTTGCTTTATGGCAATTATTCTTTTTTTTGGCAATTTCTTTATTATTTCATATGCATGATTCTCACCCTTATAAAATCACCCCAATTAATATAAATTGATTCCTGTCCCCCAAATAGAGCTATTCAAGCCATCTTCTGAAATTCTATTCATATTCAAGTACACAGTGTCTAAAGTTTTTACATGCACTGTCTTATGGTCCTGATTAGGAATGCACGATACTGGAAAAATCTGACATTGCGATATTTTGCTTTTCTGCTCTACATATTGCAATATGTATCGCAGAAAAGCAAAATATCGATAAGACAGTGCAAGTAAAATTTAGACACTGTGTAATTTTATATGGCATGTGCAGAACAAAACAGGTTAAGATTCTTTGCTGAGCGGATCATGTAAAAACAGGGTAATCTTTATGTTTTGTGTTTGGAAATCTTGAGCTTGGATACAGGATAAAGCTATAGTTTTGGAATCACCTATGTCAGATGGAGAAGCATAATGATGCATCATTCATATATATATATATATATA
>CAIGQQ010037820.1:3611169-3636910 GCA_903798035.1 Danio albolineatus | reverse complement strand
TCTTGAATAAAATGAACCGTCAGGCTCATATAAGGCTCACACGTCCTCCTCGATCACATGTCACTGGTTAACGCGAAATGTTTCACGTCAGCGAGCTGGTCAGCAAGGCGCTGCCTAACGTCAATGTACATTTGTGGCAGTGCTTCCCGTGCAAAGTAGTTAAGACTGGGGAGCTCATATCTCGATTCCATGGTTTTTAGTAGCTTTTTAAAGCCGACTTGTTCCACAGTTGCAACAGGGACCATATCTTTAGCGATGTGATAAGTGACTGCTTTAGTTATAGTGCACCACTTGTCACTTTTCTTTTCGTACGGTACACCGCGGGAAAATGAAGCTTGCAGGGAGCTTTGTGTCGGGGCTGGAGCTTTTGCGGGTTGGCTTGCAGCTGGGGCCTCGGCAGCGCGCAGTTTCACACACTCTTCATACTGCAGTTTGTGCCACTGTTTTAGATGGTGAAAAAAATTTGTAGTGCTTCCACCCCTGGCTGTAACTTCTTTATGGCACTCCCTACATATGGCATGGTTTTGTTTCTTATCAGAAACTTTGAATCCAAACCATCTACATATTACTGAGCCGCTACTTTTTCGTTTACCAACTAATTTCTCCGCATGCTCAGCAGATGTTGTTGCTTCCTCCATGTTTGTTGACGAGTGCCGGCGGATTGTCTGCTCCAGATTCCAGCCCCTCCCCTCTCTGTGCCTGAAAGAGGAGAGGCGTGGCCAGGGGCGCGCGAAGTAGTGCTGAGAGCTCCGGGTTAAAGCAGTATGCTGGAGCAAGGCTCACAGCGCAGTTTGAACTACGCAGCCTATATCGATATATGCGATATGGTCAAATTTCATATCTCGTTTAAAAATATATCGATATATTTTTAATATCGATATATCGCCCAGCCCTACATACAGCGCGCAGAATTTCAAATGCACAACAACACGCATCGCATGCACAGTGTTTCATGCCGATCACTTGATGCAGAAGTGTAAACCAGGCTTAAGTCAGCTTTCCTTCGTTTGGTGTGTTCATGTACAGCTTTTGGTCCAGACGCAGTCCAACATGAGGCCACAACACTGTTACGTTGGTGCTTGTTGTTTGCTGTCATCTTGGTGTGTCCCAGCCCATAAGCCTTGCAGTGTGAACATAGCCTTAGAGCTCAAATATAAGATGATATATTCCTGATTCAGACATGTATTTCCTCAGTATGTGTGCAATTCTGAGTATCAATGGTGAGTAGTGTGGCTTCTTGTCACATGCTGGACTACATTCTAGACACTTGACTGCTTGTTGTTGCATATTACCCTGATCTATCACAAACTCACTCTCCCTGTGTGCCCGTCTCATCCAGGCTCTTCTCTTATGGTTTATGAGTTTTCTGAAGAATTTGTCTGTCTCCAGTGTCCTTGTTATCCTGGACTTTGTGTAGGCAGTTGTTGTCTTGACCCCTGTCGAGTGATTACCACTTCAAAAAGGAAGAGAGGACTGCAGCTTTGGAAACACACTTCTTTGTTCCAATAATGGCTGGAGGAATGTTGTAAATATTTTGGGCTCTCTTCGGCATTCACCTGAGGAATTTCGAACAAACACTTCACTGCCGATTATTGCACCAGAGAGTTCCTCAAGGACTGATTGTTTAAAGCAATACGGAGGTGGTGCATGGTGTCAATGATTCAAAGCTATTGAAATATTACGAAACACATTTGCATGGAAAGATTCAGAATCTGTGGTTGCATATAAAGCAATATAATGAGCCGGCTTTCTAATTTTTTATGATTGGCTACATTTAAAAGGGTTGGAGATAGGCATGGGACGATAACCGTTTTCAAGGTATACCGTGGTATGGAATTGTCAAGGTTTTCATACCGCCAAAATTTTCTGCTATACCGTTTCTGAGGTATGAGTAAGATTTTCTTATTTTCATTTTTTTGGTTTGTTTTTTAGGTGTAAATTGTGAAGACATCTGTGTTTTTAAAACAAATGAAGACAGCAGAAGTCAATGATTCACTTGAATTAATTAGCCTGACATGTTTACTGCTCCAAAACATTTTAAATGTTTCTCCATATAAAATATATTGTCTTCAAAGGGGAAAAAGGTTTTGTTTTATAGCCAGACATTTAAAAAGAATATATTTTAGAGCAGTAATTATAATACTGTCATACCGTGAAACCAAGAAATCCAAGGTTATGGAGTAGTTGGAGAGAGAATGAATAAGTCCAGCATGTGTATTATTGGGTAGTTCACCTTAATAGTAATGATATTTTTTAAATGAAAAATCTTTTAAGGGGTGAAAGGTTTAGGAAAAGCCTCCTTGTTTAAATTGTTTTTTGTATTAACAAATTATTAGATTACTTTTTATAAGAAAGTAGTACTTTAGTATTTTTACTTTGGTATTTTTTAATAAAAAAAAAAAAACTCATGTTCTCTTTGCAGTGTTTTTGCAATTATCAGGACGTCTTAAAAAATGTCTAATGTCTATAAAAGTAAATACTGTTATACTGGTCTTAACTTTCATTTGTCCATGTAAAGCTTCCCAGCCGCTACAATCAACAACCCATTAAAAAACAAACAAACAAACAAACACGTTTAACAAAAGTAAAATTGATGAACTCTATTTGCCTGAATGGTTTACTTATAATTCTTACATCCTTACAGTAACATTTGTTTAAAAGTTCTGCATGTATTTTTACATAAATGTTTGTTGTGAATAAATGTAGTTTACCTAATTCACAAATACCACATGTCTTTTGGACTTGTGGGTGAAAACAAAGCACCCGGAGGAAACCCACGCAAACACAGGGAGAACATGCAAACTCCACACAGAAATGCCAACTGACCCAGCCGAGGCTCGAACCAGTGACTTTCTTGCTCTGATGCAATCATGCTACTCACTGAGCCATGCTTAATAAGTATTATGAATATAATGGTTGCTGTCGTCATATTTTTTAACCAGTCTGGAAGCACAATAGCTGGTGTGCATTTATTCCTTAAACCACCAGTCAAATATCACACGCCTCCTCTGTTTGTTCTGTGTGCTTTCTGAACAGTGGGAATCTTTAGACTTACAACTGCTGACCTTTACAATAGAGCCGCAATCACACACGGTGGCTTGCAAGCAATACACTTGATGATGAAGGAAATCACTTGAGGATCTCCACCTTCAGGGCGCCAAGACTGAGACGGAGATCTACAGCTGGTCTCAGATAGTTAAAGAAAATAAAACTTAAGTAAACCTATTGACAATGCACAGTTTTTATATGTTTTTACTGTACTTTTTCTAGGCCTGTCACAATAATCAATATATCGACTTATCGCACAGTACATGGACATGACCTCAATGATTTTTGGTGATGCAATATATATCGCCCATACGTAAAAAACAATTCTTTCAACATCTTAGCTGTTAGTACAACCTCTCTATCTCTGTTTGAGGTGTCAGTGTCAGTATGGTTAAGAAAAACACTATATTACTTACATTTAACATTTATACTGAAAATTCGGGAGAGCGAGAACCCCTTCATACATTTAACATTTATATAATTATTAATATTTATTTATAATTAATTATTATTATTAATTATATATTATATAATGAGTGGTCTAAAATAGTCTTAAAATGACAATATTAGTTTATCGTGATATATTTTGGTGCAATATATCGTGCAACAAAAAATAGAAATTTTGACAGGCCTAACTTTTTCTTATTATTATAACTTTATAGTAATATCATTTTTGTTTTATTCTGTTCAGTTTAAAGACAGTCAGTGACATAAATAATGTCCATCTGAGAAAAGCTGAGTTTTCTGCAATGATTTCTTATGTGATGTTTCTGCAGTCATGAATCTCAACATAGAAGCAAAAACCAAAAAGGTGCAGCCAGGTCCACACCCAGCTGAGTCACTGCGAACACACACACACACACACACACACACACGCACACGCACACGCACACACACACCCCAGATTACTTATAGGCCCCACTGTAAATCTCTGACATGCCTTTAGTGGAGGGATGTTCAGCATTCTATGGCTAGAGCTTTATATTTGTATTATTAGTCATAATATATTGGGAAATTATAATTTTTGCAATAATAGTGTATATCCACAACGCAGAGGGGTGCAGTAAATGACATTTATTTTATGTGCTATGCAATTGCAAAAGTTGTTTTAATTTGACCAATCAAATGGGGCCCTTATCTATCTAAATCTTTCTACCCATCTTTCCAGTAGATGCTATTGGCTAGACCGGGCCCAAAGGTAAATCTAGTTCCTCAGAGTAGAGAGTTGAATAATAATGTTAGTGTTAATAAATAATAATGTTAGTGTTAGTATCTCCCAGCTTTACTCACTGGATTACCTTGTCTGGGCTTTTTGTTTTGAATTACCAGGGAAGTGTTTGAAATAATTTTTTCCTTTACTCTCCATAGTGGACCTGGTGCTTTACCAGTTTAGGACTGCAATAAGCTTTTAATGGCTTCCTCGTTTCTGTTCCAATCCAACTGCCTGTTGTGGTTATTTTTTAGTTGAGTTTACTTAGTTGCTGTATATGCTCAATAAATATTTTTGCTGCTTGTTTAGACTACATATTTAAAATGAGCTGAAACAACACAATTCTTGAGTTTTTTTTGGGGGGGGGGGACAACTTAATTGTTTACGTTCAAACAACATAATTGTAAAAAACATTCAGTTAACTTACTCGATTTGCAATAAAGGGGTGGTCCAGAGTGTATTTTTAGACTTCTTTTAGACAAGATCACGTTATTTTTTACATATATCTTACCTTAATTATACACTGTTACTCGGTTAACATGAACACGACTTTCATATTTCCTAGTTCCTTTGAAAGAGCCTCTGATTGATCAGCTAACATAATGTGTAATGTAATGTAAGTGTACTTATATAGCGCATTTATTGTGTATTGCCATACACCCAAAACGCTTCACAATCATGAGGCGTGTCTCTCAATACCACCACCAGTGTGCAGCATCCAGTTGAGCACCCCCTGCTGGTCTCACTAACACCACTTTCAACAGAAATCTAGTTTTCCCATGTGGTCACCCATTCAGGTACTGACCAGGCTCAGCGTTGCTTAGCTTCTGTGAGTAACCAGTCTTGGGCTGCTGGGTGATATGGCTGTGGCTGTGATTCACAGATCGGCTCTACGTCACCAGAAAGCATCACACCTCTACTAGCATGCACTTTGCCTGCTGTGTAATTACTGTCAGTCAGTGAAGCTGTTGGCCGTATCAGTTTGAGCCTGAATTAGACATTAGATGAAGAGGACACAGCTGAACCTCACGCCTGCTTTCTAAAATAAAATCTGACAAGTGTCTTCTACATGTATTCAGAATAAGTATGTGTAAGTTATATGAAGCATTCACATATCTTTTGCGAGTTGGTCATTTGAGATAAAGAACACAGGGAAAGCGGCCGCATAAAGAGACACTGCAGCGCTGCTGAAGATTGTGGATGTTTACAGCGATTTGATGGATAAATATAAATTTGTAGCTCAATTGTTAGCAGTGCCAAACATAATTTTCTGTTGTTTACATCCTTGTTTATGTCCTTGCTACAACATATAGTTAACGCTAGAAACTATGCAAGTCATTGATCAATTTGAACAAATAAAAATACTTACAGGTTGTGGCTCACAATCCACCGCTTTATCTGTTATGGTGGGAACTGCTCCTTATTTGAGGAGTTTTTAGCCGAATCCAGCACTGAACTGGGAAAGATTCTGGAAGCTGTCCTTTGTCGAATGCTAGAGCTATATCTATAGTTCTCTGGAACATAATTACAATTAAATTGTAAGCTCTTCTCTTTTTGTGTCCAAAATACAGATACAGAATAAGCTCTGTGGAAAGACATTTTATCTTTCTTTGCTATAACATTTACAATGCCTCTGGCCATGCCCCTTTCCTGCACGGGGTGTATGTGTGTAACATAAAGGGTTTATGACATCATTAACCCAGATGTATTTTTGTAGTCCCCAAACTTCGTTCACTGTAGGCTTTGCTAACTCTATAAAAGCCAATGTCTCCTTTGCGTTGAACTTTGAGCGTCTTACGTTCAGAGATGTTGTTTATGTCCGCACAGCTACATTACACATCAACTAAAGTTTAAAATATGATATTGTAATGGACCACTTCTTTAGGATGACATCTAGGGATTGTGTGGAACCCAGCATTTTTTACAGTGTAAATAAAAATGACAAATTACTAATGTAGCCAGTCATGTGTTTTGGATGACTTCCTCCAACTGGTCGCACAAAACAGATACAATGATTCTAAAGCTGTAAATGAAATTTTCTGGAAAAGGAACTATGATTATGTCATACAATATTATTCATTCATACTGATGCTCTTTCAGGATTTGTTCAAATTTCTTCAACGTGTGTGTTAATATTTGTTGAAATTAGTTTTTGTTTGGTATTGTTTAAACAAAGCTGTGCTCTAATCAGTTTTTTGAGATCTAGGATTTACATTTTGAGTCCTGCTGTGTGCATGGAGTGTTTGCTCCATCTCTAATGTTTGAATAAGATCTTGGGTAACATTCTGTGCTGCTCTCAGCAACTCACAACATTTGTCAGTCTGTCTTTGTATGAAGGGTTTATTTCTCTCGTATTCTCCAGCTGTTGCACCTTGACCACTCTTTCCCATTACTCGTGCTGCCTTAATTCTTCAGAGGAATTTATGGTTTCTGGGGTTACTGATCGTACCTTTCTTTTCTCTCTTTACTCCCACAAGACCAACAGGTTTTTTCCGTGCCACATCGTTCCTGGTACATGCCTCTTTTTTTTTAGCATGTTTATATGCATCTGAATTCTCTTTTTGCTGCTTTTGGTCTTCAGCAGCAAATTGTTGTAAAAAGAGAACAATAGAAATAATCAACACTACAATTTTTTACTTCAGATCAGTTTTTTTCATTTAAGGAACAAATTAGACTACGAGATAAAAAATTTATTGTTAGTGTTTGAACATAATTAATTTGTATACATCTAACACAAACAAATGTGTATTACATTTTGTTTCATTTTAAAGTTTGCGGTTGCTTAAGTGTTTAAAAATGGTTTTAAAAATAGTAACACTTTACAATCAGCTTGTATTAGTTAATGTTAGTTAATGCATTTACTAATTTATCAAACAATGAACAGTACATTATTACAGTATTTGCTCCTGCTAGCTAATGTTAGTTAATGAAAATACAGTTGTTCATTGATAGTTCATGTTAACTCATTGTGCATTGACTAATGTTAAAAAGCAGCAAGTCATAGTTTTATAATGCATTAGTAAATGTTAAACTATGACTAGGGCCACACGGAATCTGCGCGCGCAGAATTCCCCAGATTTCCGCAGATTTTAGCCCATCATTGATTCTGTTTATTTACTTGTGTAAATGTGTGTAAATGTATATTTAATCAGTTTTCTAATTAATTTCAGTAATAATATTGACTAATATGTAAATATTCATGTGATTTATTTACAATACAGTTTATAAAGTCATATTTTCTATGAGGGACATGCTTTGTTTACCAAATAAGGTGAATCTAATTGGATTCGCACTGTAAACATGAAATAAATGTTGAAAAAGGTATTACTTTTTATTTCACATATTAAGATTTTAGTTATGATACTCCCAAAGTCATTCCGCATGAATCTGCAGATTTTTAACAAAATACTCCGCAAAAATAGCAAAAAATGTCCTCAGATTCCGTCTGGCTCTAACTATCACTAATAAATGCTGTACAAACTTGTTCATGTTAGTAAA
This sequence comes from Danio albolineatus, assembly GCA_903798035.1. NCBI lineage: Eukaryota > Metazoa > Chordata > Actinopteri > Cypriniformes > Danionidae > Danio > Danio albolineatus. Next base: position 3,629,154 of record CAIGQQ010037820.1, on the reverse strand, counting down.
TACATAAACTAACGAAACCTCTTTGTAACGTGTGACCTTAAAGACATTTATGCTAACCATGACTGCCTTTTTTGATTAAAATAAATGCATTTTTCTGGAAATATGTCTTACAGCGTTGAACATTAATTTGACACATTTTTACTCGACTAATCGGCAGAATGTGCTGCAGTAATATGGAAAACATCATAGAAAAGCAAGTCTGCATTGCAGAAAAAAGATGTACAAGATCAATGAGTGTGTAAGTTTCAGTAGCAATGCAGAAATGATCTGAAAGGGAGAAATTAAGCTCTATTAGTTTACTCAAAACCCTTTAAACCCATTGCATGATCCAGTGTATTTATTGTTCAAAAATGAAGATAGACTTCATATTAGCTTTGGAGTATCTTGTGCTTTGCAGTCTTATAGCTAACGATCACATCATATGACCACTGTTCTCTCATTTGAACAACAGTGTTATTATGCTATGAATGATCATCCAAGGATTGTGTTATTAGGTACTGTTAACTTACTATAGAAGGAAGACATTTGAGCAGTTTTTCCCATAAGTAAATTCTAATAGTTAATAAAATGAAACCCATTGATATGACGGGGCGAATTAATCCTGCAGCGACTGCAAACTCTTCCCTCTGTCAGACAGTGCTCAGATTTCAGTGTTTAGCCTTTCGCACTCTGCTAAGACTATTTCCTCTTTTAGAGCTTGTAATGTTACTTCAGTACCTCCAGACGGAGTTCAGCCATTGCTGTCACAGGAGAATTCAGTCCTGGGTCAATAAAGCAGAAACTAAGGGCCAGACTTTGTCACTGACTACGTTTAGGACATAATCAGATTAAAACAATAATTTGATTAAGGTGTTTATATGACATACTTTATGAATGTTCTTTCCATGATCTTGTTTTACATGTTATAGCAAATAATTTGATTAACGTCATTGCTATTCATGTTTCTGCGGTGTTTCATGTCATTTTGGGTGTTTCATTTTAAGTTTTTTGACTTTAACTGCAGTTTCACTTTCATTCAGGAACATTTCATTCATTCCCCCATAGTGATGGGAAGTTCGGATCATTTTACTGACTCTAATCTTTCAGTCTCGTTCATCAAGATAAACAAATCTTTTTTCAAGTCCTTTCATTCAATTTACCAAAATAACATTAAAATGTTTCGAGATGCTTTCAAACACATCTACAGCTAGCCCAAACGTTGATCACACCACTTTTTGATCACACCATACTTGAGGACTCAAAAAAACAAATGGATCAAATCATTTTCCGGCTCTAAATGCATATGACTGGCTTCTGTCTCTCATGTGAAGAACGACTCAAATCCGATAGAGGACTGGAAAAATGAAATAATCTTCTACTCCACCTGCACAAATGTGCGCATGCATTATTGAACGAATTACTCCCTGAGAGGACTCATCGTTCTCAACATTGGTTGCATGGACTGGTGGAAGTGTTGTTTTAATAGAATTTGATATTTCATATTTTAAGGTTTTAGTTATGATATTCCCAAAATCATTTCGCATAAATCAGCAGATTTTTAACAAAATCATATGAAGAAATAGCAAAAAAAGTCAGCAGATTCTGTCTGGCCCTACTCTTTACTGAATAAAGTAACGCTGTTTGTTTATTGCTCCGTTATTTCCATCACTGGTGACTACGCTGCAAAATGTCTTTTAATTAACAGTTTTCTGTAGCTCATGATTCATGGATTTTTGCCGTTTATTTTCCACTTTGAAACTCCATCATGAGATTTTGATTTCTGCTAGAAATTTAGTAGATTTAAATCTACAGTTTAACAAAGTGAATTGGAGAAACTGAAAACTGTGTGTCTCTGTGTGAATGAGAGTGTGCATGGGTGTTTCCCAGTGCAGGCTTGTGGCTGGAAGAGCATCTGCTCCATAAAACATATGTCAGAGTAATTGGTGGTTTATTCCACTGTGATGACCCCTGATAAATCAGGGACTAAGCCGAAGGATAGTGTGAGAGTAAGATTTAAAGACAGTGCAGTTTAACACAAAACATTTTGTAAAGCATATTGAATAAGAAATAATATATGGAAATAAACCATTCAAATAACAGAAAAAGTACTTACACATAACTTAAAGAATTAATTTACATGACCAACCTAGACAACATGTTGTTTCAAACCACAAAAAATGTTGATAAATGTCACTTTGTTCAATTTTTCAACATCAAAATGTGTTCAGTGTGTCCATTAATCCAATTACCGTTCTTGAGTCACAGAATAAGGGATTTTTTTTGTTCAAAAATATTTTACTAGTGTAGGGCTGTGCGATTAATTCAAATCGAATCGCAATCGAGATTTAAAACACTGCAATATGAAATACATATCGTTTAACTTCTCCTTCACCACCCAGTGCGTGACTGCCGTCTGTGTGTGACAGTCTTACTAGCCAATTGAGTGAGCACACTTTCGTTCTGCCCAATCAGAATTGAGCAACCAAACTATGTGGAACACCCACAATAAAAACAAACAAACAGGAAAGTGCGAATGAGTGGGATGATGGCATCTGCTGCTTCAGAAGCATTGATATACTAATTAATATAAAAGAAAAATAGCATGACGTAATATGGGAATATTTTACTCACAGATACCAAATATAAATAGGTCATTTGTAAGAGCTGTCGCAGAATTGTGCCACGGCACGAGGAAATACAACAACCAGCACCAAAAAAAGCATCACAGGCAGCTATATGTGGAGCGTCTTGCTAAAAAACTAAAAGTATTGCCAGTGACACTCAAGCTAGTAGCAAGCAACAGCGAAGTACAATTTCAGAGTTGTTTGCTAATATAAGTTAATATCTTGTAAGTAACACTCACTGCATTTTAGCAGTATGAAGCTACAATACAGATTATTGAGGTGAAGCTTGACTACAAAATCAAATCGCAAATCAAATCGAAACCACGATTAGATATTTTCCCCAAATCGCAAAGCCCTACAGTGTGTACTTTTTCTGTTATTTTCATGTTTAGGTAGTTATGTTTTATTAGCAAATATACAATAATCAAAGAATACATTTTAGACTGCCATTTTTATCGATATATGCTCACACGACAACTGGGCAGTGCTGTATATTTAGATTTAATTCTTAAATTTATACAGTTCTTGACCTGAACATTGAATTTGGTCTCATTCTGCATGGAAAATTTCATCTCTCATCAATTCATTTGTATATTTGTTCAATGTTATTTTGCATTTATTGTTTGTTTTTAGGATCCTAGCACCTTTTATTCTAGCAGAATTAATAAATTATTAGGTGCTAAATACTTTTCCTGACTAATGTCAGCCTCAGCAAACTTGTCATGCATTTTTGTTGTACTGTAAATACACGTGTAGGTGTGCTATTACGTCACGGACAAAACAGAAAAAAGTGTGCTGCTATTGTTGGTGCTGTTGAGGAGCTGACGTGTGTTTGTGTGGCAGCTAAGATTAGATCCTCTGCTCTATTTCCGATCCATTCTGTTTCCCAGCTGCCATTGAGCTATCTCTAGATTTCAGTCAGCCAACAGGATATGAAATCATAGCACATATAAGCTCAGGTTTCCCTGAAGTTGGTCGAGGGTGACAAAAGTTTGCAGAGGAAATGTTATGAACAGGAATGCCTTTTTACAGATCAACACACACACGCACACACACACACACACACACTTGAATATGTAGTTTACGAGGACTGTCCATAGGCGTAATGTATTTTATACTGTAAAAACTGCTTATTACATTGATTTACCCTGCACTGAAAAAAGTTCACTTGATTTATTTGTGTTCATCGGCTCCACGTGATTTAATTATGTTACTTTAACATGACTTTCATTGCTTTTAGAATGCAATTTGTTTGTGTAAATTCAACACAAATCTGTTTGATTTCATACAGGGACCAAATTACAAGTAATTAAAAAAATATTTTTCCTGCTTGGTGTGTACTGAATCAACACAATTCTTAGGTGTTTTGGAGACAACTTAAATGTTTTAAGTTCAATCCGCTTACATTTGTAAAAACACTGAACTTAATAGGTTTGTTTTGGAAGAACATGAAGAAATTGTGTGCAACCCTGCATTGTTTACAGTGTAATTAGCTTAAATGTGTGTTATTTTTGTGTCTTTCTGACATGATTTAATCTCATGTTCCACACAATTTAGTTATGTTACTTTAACATCACTTTCATTTCTCTTAGAAACCAATTAGGTTGTGTAAATTCAGCGCAAGTTGATTGCAGTTACAAAATGAATTGGCTTCAATGTGATCTAATCTAAGGTTCGACAAAGTATTTGCATTCAATTACTTGTTAAAATTATTATTATTACAATAAATGAATAATGTAACTACAATAATATCACTGAATGTCACTAAAATATTGATATTATCATTTAATCAAAATCAATTAGCAGCTATATTTAACACATGATTTTAAAACACAATAGTGTGTTAAGATTAATGATCAATGTGTGTCAGAGACCGAAGTGCAGAGTAGTTGGTGACTAATTGAACAACTTAGTTCACGTTTATCCTCATTAATTTTATAACTTAATTCAAATTAATAATAAAGTAGATTCAAATTTTTTTGGGAAAGGGTTGGGAAATCAATGTTGGACTTAAACTTTTTGAATTATGAGGACACAAATTCATATAATACCATGGATATGATGATGATATGGTTAAGGTTGCTATCGAAGAAATGCCTTGTGTCCTCATAAACCACATATCCATGTACATGCATGCACAGCTCAAAGCAATGTTATAATTTGTAGACTGAATGGATTTGGCTTGTTTAATAAGATTCACCATAATTTATATAAAACTAATATTGTGAAATAATGTTACCATTTTAAAATAACTGGTTTCTATAATTGGATCACATGATCTTCACTATCACGTTACATTCTAATATGCTGATTTGGTTTTCATTTTTAGTAAAGAAGCTGTTGTGCTGCTTAAAGGTCCTGTGAAGTGCTTTGAAATATGCGTTTTTATTCGTTGTTTGGCGTAATCTCAACCAAAACACTGGAAATAGCGTAACCCCTCCCCTTTTTAAGAAAGAGTCAATTGTGTTTTGTTTTATCACAGCTCTGCTAGTGAGAGTGGCTGAGCTCAAGTGCATTAAATGAAAATCAAACTAGAAGCGTCTTGAAGGGAGCAGGGCATGTCAGGTACTAGAGAGCAGTTGATTTGTTATGATGGGATGAGAAACTGTGAGGTGATGTGAATAAAATTGATGATACAGTTGGGCGAAATTGACAAACTACAAGCTTTACATCTTGCTTACATCAGTTTTATATCTATATTTTGGTCACTGTTTTGGAGCACACTATCTTATAGCATATCCTAAAAACACAATACTGATACTAACATTTAAAAAGCTTTATTTTAATTTCGTGGAACCTTTAGTTTTTTGCAGAAACAGTGATACTTTTTGGATGAGCAAGTTTTTATTAAATTTTATTTGAAACTGAATATTTTGTAAGATTACAAATGCATTCATTTATTGCTGAATAGAAGTAATAAACTCTTAGAGACTTTTTTCTTGTGTACAATAGTGTTTTTTAGGAATAGGAATGGTGATGTTAGAACACACTCTGGCCCTGGTTTTAATAAAATCACATTAAGAAGTCTAATTGTCCATTAATTTGCCAAGCTTTTCTGAATATTCTGTATTTTTAAATTTAGCAATGAAAAAACGAGTGTTTGTTTGCCATGTTTTAGTAGGTCTATAGCTTTTCTTTCTCGTTCTCTCGCATATCCATTATTTCTTCTCTACTTCTCTTCTGGGGAATGAAAATGTCAGGCTCCAGTTTTTTCCAGGGAGGATATTACATTTCAGTTTAGGGAACACTGGCCTGCTTCCCAACTTGTTGTAACTACAGGAGAGAAAACTAATGGCCAGTCAAAGGCTGAATCACGGTTGACCTGGGTTGAAAACCTGTGGACTAAATATGTTCATATAGTCAGTAGGGAGATAGTTCTATTACAGATTAATGTTATTTTGACTTTTACAGTTGATCGTTGATGATATTAAGTCTGATTTGTGATTTCTAATTGTTTTTCTTTTTGTTACTGCACTGTAAGGTGTTCTTGAGCCAGATGTTGCACAGTCTCACACAGCTGGACCACTGCAGCTGTGCTCTTTAGGTTTTTGTTCCCATTCCTGTTTGTTTTTGTGACTTGTTTAATGATTTGTGCAACAGATTTGTTTACAGATAACCTTTATTTCCATGATGTTTTGGTGTTGGATAACATTTTTTTTTAATCTATTATATTTTATTAACTTTTTTAACAGTCTTATTTTATTGGCCTGTCCTGCTTTTTGTGTTTGGCTTGTAAAACTCACTTAAAGAGTTGTTTAATAAAACTGTCCTAATATTAATCTAAAAACTATAATGTAATACAGCTTGTGTGTCTTTGTGTGTATGAATGGATGCATTGTATTAAGTTGAATTAATTGAATTAAACCACCCTGAACTGAACTTTAACTTTGAGAAGTGGACTGACACAGTTTCACTTTCAACTTACTAGAACTTCGATGTTAAGCTGCTTTGACACAATCTACATTGTAAAAGCGCTACAGAAATAAAGATGAGTTGAATTGAATTGTATTTGTTATATTTGTATTATTCTGAACAGATCTTTGTCATGAAGAGCTGGCTTGGCAATAAATAAAAGATACAATAGGATATGTTTATTAACAGCCAAATGTCAACTGTGGAAACATTGGTCAACTTTTGATTCAATTTCAATAAAATTATTCAATTATTCAATAAAATTGTGTCAGTTGAGACAGGAAGCAATTGGAGGATAAAGGGGAGCAGAATCGGAAAGGATCTTGAGACAATATTCAAACTTTGTTCACTAGGTGTGCTTTTAGTCACAATAAAATGAAAATTGACAATTTAAATATACTCTTCCTGACAAAAGTCTTGTACTCGATCCTGTTTGTAAGAGCAACAAATAATAACTTGACTTCTAGTTGATCATTTGGAAAGTGTCAGAAGGTAGATTTTTCTGATGAGTCATCTGTTGAACTGCATCCCGATCATCAAAAGTACTGCAGAAGACCTATTGGAACCTGTATGGACGCAAGATTCTCACAGAAATCAGTCAAGTTTTTTGAAGGAAAAATCATGGGGTTACATTCAGTATGGGGTTATGTGAGAGATCTGCAGAGTGGATGGCAACATCAACAGCCTGAGGTATCAAGACATTTGTGCTGCTCATTATATTCCAAACCACTGGAGAAGGCAAATTCTTCAGCAGGATAGTGCTCCTTCTCATACGTCAGCCTCCACATCAAAGTTAAAAGCAAAGTAGGTCGAAGTGCTCCAGGATTGGCCAGCCCAGTCAACAGACATGAACATTACTGAGACATTACCTGATTTTTGTCAGGAAGTGACAATATATATATTGACTTTATTGAATTAATGAGTCCTCCTCTTTGGGACAGTTCTGGATTTAATAACTGTGGTTGTACCAGGTACAAAAACTGTGATGGCAGACTCTGGTTAAGGGATTTTAGAATGACCTAAAAACATTTCAGATGTTGTGCAATGTGGTCCGTCTGTTGGTTTGTCCATTTATGCTGTCTCATCGCACTATTTATTTTTTATCATCACATGATCTGTTAAAACAAAATCACATGACTTTTTGATGCAGCTGTTGGACTTCAAACATTAAATACCTGTCTATAGTAGTTTATAGACATTTTTTTAGTTGTATAATAAAGTTTTTCATAATAAGTTGTGTTTTTTTTAATGTGCATTTTAGCATCTTAGCATTTTTGTTAAGGTTTTTTTATTTTTAAATTTTTTTTTACAATACAATTTTGTTTAAAAAAAAAGCTAAATATTTCAAAATCCGCATAAAATAGATTTATAGAAACATAGCTAATTTCAGCTTTTGATTGTTCTGGATTGTGATTTCTTATTGATTTATCATGTAAAAAAAATAGTTGTTGCACATGGATATACAGTGCTCACCATAATTAAGTCCACCCCATTTTGAAAATAAATCCATTTCTCAGTGAATATAGGCAATGTATTTTTGCTGCATTTAAACAAAACAGATTTATTAAACAGATCTATTTGTTAAAATAATATTTTGGTCACCAAACATGTTTAGAAATTGAAAGATAATTCAATTAAATTGAAGCAAGTATTGCAAAAAAAGAATTACAACCTAAAAAATTTAAACTAAATTTTTCTTTTTGTTTCTCTTGATTTTTCCTCTTTTAAATTTGTATTTAATATTTTTCTATTCATTCATTTATTTTCTTGTCGGCTTAGTCCCTTTATTAATCCGGGGTCGCCACATCGGAATGATCCGCCAACTTTAATATTTATTTTTCTATAACATATAAATTTAAGTGTTCTAGTTTTTGGACCGTTATCGTTAATTACTTTGTTAGATAAGCTCCAGATTTGGCTTCAGTATTGACTAATGTAATGTATATGCACAAATAATATTGTATAGCTTCTTATTAAAAATATTCATTTAAAAGATAGATTTGTGTGGGTGTACTTTTATATGCTGAGCACTGTATGTGACCATAAGAATAAAAAGATGGTCATAGTTTCCATGTCTTGTTGCTCTGAGTAGTTATTTTGGTCTGTAAAAAATATTTTTAAATGAGTAGCTGCATCTTGTCTGCTCATTTCATTTTTTCCTGTATAGCCCTCACATTTCCTTCCAGCATCTTCCTCTTGCTACAGATAAAATAGCTGAATTTAAGTGCTTATTACACCCTGCGGTAAAGTAAAGGGATGTGACCAAAATCTCATATCACAATATAAGTCATCTTATAACATGATATACTGTAGTACCATTTCTGTTCAATCAATGATTTTAAAATGTTATATTTATATATTGGCCACATGTAAAGAACCATATGACTCACTTTATGTAGAACTTCAGGGCAAATGTTTGACTAAAAATGTAGAAATATAAAATAAATATTAGTCAAATATGAAACACTTTTCCAAAGCTTGTTATTACAGGTCCAGCATAGATATAGTCAATAAAAACATCTCTAAATCAAATGCAAACTCTAAACAGTGTAATTTCACAATTGCATTCATGTTTCTGTCTGCATAAAACTATTACCGTAAACAATGTATTTTGTGACACCATTATATAAATGATAGAGCAAAATATCAACAAAGACTTTTTATTTTGTCCATATGATATATATGGTCATATTGCACAACCCTGCCCTGCCCTGCGGTCTGGGTTTGTGGAAGAGGCGATCAGTGACGTCAAGACTGTGCTAGTGGAAAGAGGACATTTCCTCAGCCACAGGAAGACTCTGTGCTCAGGTGAAGCATGTGCTGGTGTGTTTGTGTCCTCAAATAGTTTGTATTTTACTGACCGAGACAGCACTAGTCCACCTCTCTGTTAAACAGAATTAAGTTACATGTGATCTATAATGAGAGAGCGACGTCTAATCCGCATACATGTAAAACTGCATCTTTTTCTTGGTTTTGGTCTTCTGGCTGCACTAGCATTTTTGTCAGATGATAAAGTTTTTCTGCTTCAGTGTAGATTGTGAAGACTGAGTCATATGATTCTAAACAGATAGATCTTTGTTTATACTGATATGAATTTGATATACTATTGATATATTCACATACTAATCACTTTCAAATATGCCGTTTTCAGATGTAGCCAAATTAGATGTAATAATCACCTAAGATGTGATCCATCTTCATTTTTTTCCTCAAACCTGTTTTTAGATTATACATCTATTGTCATTTTATTCTAAGCATTTGTTAGCTACACTCTTAAAAAAAAAAGGTTCCTTGAGGTTCTATATAGAACTCTAGGGTTCTATACTTGGCCAGTAGAACCTTTTACCCAAAAAATGGTTCTATTTAGAACCCTTTGAGTGCAAAGAACCTTTTTGATTAAAATGGTTCTATAATGTGAGATTTATGACATAATTATATAGTAAAGATTATAAATAATAATAAGCTATAACACAGAGAGACAAAGCTTTTTCAGTCAAAACCTAATAAAATGACCGCTATGGTCAAAAACTTAATCAATGTATGATGGGATTTTTGTTTCATGCAGGTTTGTACATTACCATATAACTAATATTTATATATGCTTAATATTTAATTTTTTTGACAAATTATTTTGTGAAATTAATTAAATAACCAGTTTATTCAGACTGTACAGTGTGTTGTTATGGTTTAATAAATTATTTTAAACTAATAATCATGAAAAAGCCCTCTGGTGACGTCATTCATTTGTGGACTGGTGGTGACGAGCCTGGAGAATGACGGTTAATTTTTGAAAAGGAGAACTCCGCTTTTGCAGCTCCATCATTCAGGTACGTTATTACTCTTTTAAAACTATAATAATGAAATATTTTGTATTACGGGGTAATGTTTCTCTTCCCTTGTCTTATATGGTGACAGACTGAATAAGGGGTAACGTTAATATGGATTAATACTGTGCTTGTAACTTTCTGATGGATTTCTGTCGTCAGCCTTCGGTTCAGGAATCTGTGTCAAGCTGACTTTGCTCTGCTTTTTGTTCGAAATAAGTTACAGTTTCGCTTTATTTGTTTGTCAGTATTAATTAAAACATCAATAACAATAAAACAGGTGCGTTATTTGAAGGCGAGCTCCGAGAGGCAGCGTGAAGCGCGTGCACGCTCTTTTAATGGTAACTTCATATGAGCCGATTTCCGCTTTCGTGCAGTTTTTATCTCCAACCTTGAACAAACGAGTACTTCCAGCTTGCTCGTGTGTAAGTTTAGCCCAGTTTAACTCGGGCTAAACTCTGTAAAGTAGTGTACACGCCGGCTAGTCTGCATTAAAACCTCAAGGGAACATGCCGCGCTCGCGCCCGCCCGAGTCTATGCACGCGCCCGCCCGAGTCTATGCACGCGCCCGCCCGAGTCTATGCACGCGCTATAGTAATAATTGCTAAGTGTATTATTAAAACCTTTCAAAGCCAAAACATATTTTAATAATCCATAGATTAAAGATCAGGTGTTATTTATGAAGGACATACAAACATGCAGGCTAAATGTATTGTGAAATGTTGAACCTTGTTAAATATAGGCTACATATATGTATATATTGTGCTAAATAAGTTTAAAATTCATATTTTAATGTATATCTTTCTTTTCTTCAAACAGCCTGGACACTGAACTGCATCGTAAATCTTGTGCTCGGTATGTATTATTGCTTTTAATTCTAAACAAACTGTATTAAGTATTATGAAATGAATATTATAAAAGACTTTAACATTGTATTGTAACCTGGGCTGCAGGACACAAGTAGCTTTGAAGAGGAAGGATCCCAGCTTAAAGAAGGACATGCGTTACATCCATAATTGTGACACAATTATCATCAACAAGGACACCTGGTAAATATTGTATTTTATAACATGCATATGTCAGACTTGGTTGTTGTGTACTGAAATAATATATTTATCACAAAAATGTTCTATTACTTATTGCTGCTGTTTGTACAGTGAGAATATTAAGGTCATTGCTTATTAAAAAGTCCTGCAAAGAAAATATGTTTTAAAAGAAAGTGTAAATTTGCCTACAGGATTTGTTGCAATGTCTGCAAAACAAATTTAAAAATGAAAGGATTTCAGTGGTGAGCTCATCTATCATCTTGCAAAATGAAACAAATTAATGGGATGAAAAGGAAGTGAACTGTACTCTGAGGAACTTAACACAAGGCAAGTTCAGTTCAATACATTTGATGCCAAAGGTAGATTAATTCTGTGGTTTAAATTCATATTTATACACTCTAAAATGCTGTCTTTCTACCTCAGATTGTGATGGACCTGGAATGTGACATCAGATACTCATAAGTCAAGAACCGAATGAAACACCCTTTTCCAGAGCACAGATTATGGAGGGGTTTGCAGAACTAATGGAGCAGTTTCTTCTTCTTGGAGTGCCAGAGCTTGTGAGTAAACACTGTTACATTGTGTGCCAAATAGTTTTGCGTCCATGATGACTTTAAGAAACTTGTATTGCTGAAAATATGTCATTTGGAAACTTACACATGAAGTAACCAAAATGTTTTTTGCATTTAGGATGCTGCTTAGAAAACTTGGTGAAGTACACAGAAACATCTTTAAAAGAAATGGCCCAAAAAGGGACAGAAAGAAGGTGCTCCATGACAGTTTCATTGGACCAGCAGCGGAAACCGCAGAAGGTAACTACACCCTATATTACATACTATTTGCCCCAAACACACACACACACACACACTTTAATTGTATTAATTATAACTGTAATTCTATTTGATGACTTATGTTAATTGGTTAAAAGTACTCAACATTAAAATATTGTTTTACAGAAATCCAAAGGTCCTACACCATCCAGGATTCAGCAGCTCTCCTGATTCCACCAAGGCTTGAAGTTTCAGCATTACAATGGACAACACTCACTCGCTATCCTTCAACTTCCTCATTTATCAGAGGCACCACAGTGGAGTGAATCACCAACTAATCTGCCCTTTCCAGCCACAACCCAGCACTTGGAAACACCCATATACTCTCTCATAGATGGCCAATTCACCTATACCGTACACATGCTTTTGGACTGTGGGGTCAACCGGAGCACCCAGAGGAAACCCACAAGAACACTGGGAGAACTTGCAAACTCCACACAGAAATGCCAACTGGCCCAGTCGGGACTCGAACCAGTGACCTGCTTGCTGTGAGGTGACAGTTCTAACCAGTGAGCCACTGTGCCACCCATGGACAAAACTATTTACCTTATAAGAGAGGCTGACAGACATGGACATGCTACAGGTTGTGGAATGGCTGTTTGCAGTGTTTTGTCTAATCATTTTGCAATGTTTTAGTAATGTTTTTTTATTAAATTATGTATAAAAATGGATGTTGTGATGACCAATACATGCAGGTACCATCCACTTTTTGAAATTGTAGTGTTATTTAATAGATGTTTTGATTGTTTGTGTATTGTTTCCATCTGCATTGTGATATATTTCTCTTCATTTTAGAGATGTGTGAAAGTTAAGCTCTGTATTTGTTTAAACAGTAAAAAAGCTTAGAAAAGTGAAATCATTACAATTACAGTGTTGAATGCCATTAAACTGTTAAGGTAGATCTGCTGTCCAATGCAAAGTATGCAGAGGTGCAATTTTAAATATTTAAAAATATATTTTGTATAATGAATTGAATAAATTTAAACAATTTGAATTGTCTGGATTGGTTTTATTTTTTATTCATTAATAAGTAACAATAATTCAATAATAAAAAAAGAACCCTTAAATGGTTCTAAATAGAACCATCTAACTTGAATTCAAAGAACCATTTGGGGTTCTATTTAATGAACCCTTAAAATGGTTCTATATAGAACCTTTTTGGGGTTCCATATATGAAGCGCTCGATAGAACCGTTTTTGGTTCTATATAGAACCGTTTGTTTTAAGAGTGTATAGCAGTCATGTCCAAACTCGGTCCTGGAGGGCCGGTGTCCAGCAGATTTTAGCTCCAACTTGCCTCAACACACCTGCAAGGATGTTACTAGAAAGCCTAAGGGCTTGATTAGCTAGCCCAGGTGTGTCTGATCGGGGTTGGAACTAAACTTTGCAGGACACCGGCCCTCCAGGACCGAGTTTGGACACCCCTGGGCTATAGCTTTATAAGATACATACTGTGATATGTATTTTTTATGTTTAAGATACATGCTGGGTTAAATATATCTAGCTATCTACCTACATATGTTTGTAGATCGAAGTAAAATATTTTAGAGTACATTTCTTAATTTCTCCATTTTTTAAATTGTTGTTTTTAATGCTTTATTGTATTGTATTGTAACATTCCCATAATATATATTTCATTTATAATTGAATGTAAAAGGAAACATTGCTGTGAAGTATAAAAGATGTTTTGGACATTATTAGTTTGATTTCATGGTTTCTTTTTTCATTTTTCTTTCATTTTTTTTTTTTGAAAAGTGTTGAATATTGGTCAGTATTGCATACATTTTTGAACCCTTACCAGTTGTTATATCTGGTCTGATTTCAAATGAAAAGGAAAACTATTTGCACTTACTAGCTGTTGTTTCTTTCAGCTGTTTATTTCATATCTTCTACTGCCATCTTGTGGTAGATACATTGAATCAGCGACAATGGAGAAAGACAGATTGTTTTCTGTAGATTTTATTTGTATGCCAAATATAATTATGACAAATTATATTTCATTTATAACCTTTGGTTAAATTAGATATGTTTAAAATTATTAGTCTTCCATAAGTATTTGTGTTTGCTGATGTAATGTAGTGTAATTGTAATGTATTTAATAAAAGATGAAAATATGTTTTCAAGCATCAAATAAATAAAATATAATACAGTCTAAATGTTTCACCCTACATTAGAATGTGTCATGTTTTATCTAATTTTTCTGCAAGCAATACAAAATATAATTACCTTTGTACATTTGGTTTTGTTTGTTATGGCAAACTATTCAAGCTAAAAGTCCCCTGCTTATTTTAGTACTTCAGGAAAACATTATGATTGAGATATTCACATTTTAAACACATCATTATTTATAAAATTGAAACGGTAAAGTTGTTTTATTTTATTTTTACATTCACAAATGTTGTTTTAAAACCTTAAGTAGACATTCTGTATGTTAAATACTACATTAAATAATTAATGTAATTAATAAAATGTAGTATTTTGGAATATTTAGTATGTTTTCTATGTATAAAAATGAGGTTTTTTTTTCGATGAGGACAACAAAGTGAGCCTCTGACCTGTATATGTCAGGTAGCTTTTCAATATTGACACTCTCTTGTTTTCTGAAAGGTCCGTTTATGATGGCCAGGAACATGGACTCTTCATGGAGAAGCTGGAGGGTCGGATCCGTAACCACGACCGTGAAATTGAGAAGATGTGCAACCATCACTTCCAGGGCTTTGTGGACTCCATTACTGAGCTGCTCAAAGTCCGCGGAGAAGCTCAGAAACTGAAGGTGCAGAAAGAGAGAAGCATTATAGGCCTTATCTGAACAGATTTAAAACCTCTTGTGTGTGTTATTAGTCTGGGGAAATCCTAAAACTGTATAGCTCCTGTGTATGATTTTTACTTTAATCAGATTGGTTGCTCTGTCTTTTTCAGGGTCAGGTGACCGAGACCAATCAGAAACTACAAAATGATGGCAAGGAGGTGCTTGGCTTAGTCTTTGATTCAGAGCATGTAAGAAATATCATTTTTATAATAGTATTAAGCATTATTAAAATAAATGCTCACATCTTGTGTAGCTCCTGACGTCGATGGATGAGCTGAGGCAGTGCCGTGTGCAGCAGAGAAACATCGCCACCACCATTGACAAACTTACACACTGCTTACCAGGTACACTTTTTTTTTCTTAAGACGTCATGCTTAGCTGATTCTTGCCTTTCTATTTACATTTCTTGCGAAATGTTTGAGGAAAGTATTTCTAAGACTTTATTTTTTTTTTTTTTAAGTGTATATTTTAAAAATGCTGTTCTTTTGGGTAATCGAATAATTATAAAGATGTCACACAAAAAAATGAAGCAGCACAACTGTTTTTAGATGTTTCTAAAGCACCAGATGAGCACATGTGACTGTAAAGATGCTGAAAATTCAGCATTAAATTATATTTTAAATGTATTAAAAATAAAAAACAGTAATTGTAAATGATAGTAATTTCCACAATTTTATGCATATCATTGTTCAAATAAATGCTGTCTCTGTGCAATATTTAAACAAAAAATCCTATGGACCTTAAACTTTTGAACTGTGCTGTATGATTTTCTTATTATGTTCTCTGCCTGGAAACTCGCATGCTGTGCTCTTGACTTTTTGTCCATATTCCACATGTGTTTTTGTTTTTTTTCATGCAGTGTTGGAGATGTACAGCAAACTGCAGGAACAGATGAGGGCCAAAAGGTATGAGTTTTTTTCAGATGCCTTTTTTGTGTGAGCTGGAAACAAGTGACAGATGAACACTAGGTGGCGGTCTAGATATACTTATTAAAGTTGAGCTGCAAGCGCATGTCAGTGGCCACAATATTTGAACACCTCTTATAACTTAAATTAATCTTGAGAACAGGCTATTCTCAGCTGGGACAGAGAGAGCGAGGTGTTGATGATTTAAACAGCACCTTGATGACTGGACGGCTGGAGTTGCTCATCCAGTCGGATGTGACTGACCAGACAGACAGAGAGCGAATGAGAAGAGACAGTGTTTCAGATGTCCAAAGCAGCATTTGGCAGCCGTCAGGACTCAGACACACAGAGGACACATTTGGATTGCATTTTCTTAGCTTTAGCAGCTGTATACCTTCAACTCTCCCAAAACCCAACATTATCAGACATCTTTCTTTTTTATGACATTTTAGTTTTTATGCTCAGTGACCGTAGACATTTGACAGTAAGGGAGAGAATGGGGGAACGATGTGGTACCTATGATATGGGATTTCACCTGCACAAGCGCACAGCTTTTGACCCACACACGCATGCAGACTTTAAAAGAAAGTTTATTCAAAAATGGTTAAATGCATCTAATATCTGTAGCATTGTGTAAAAAAGAGAAATTCTTACAGAATAATTATTTTCATTAAATTTTTCTGTTCAATGCATCAATTATTACATCATTTGGCATTGAGTTTTGCATTTGTAACTTTTTTTTAATACATAATACAAAACATATACGTTTTTGTTTCATAAAAGCGGCCCCTCAATTTATATGGATAAAGTAGTCTACCTAAATTGTGCCACTTTTATGGATTGGTTGTGGTGTCCTCTGTGTGACCTGAAGATCAGCATGGGCTGCAACTTTTCCATCCATTTTGGTTTTTATTTATCTCTGCTCTCCGTGTTTCTCTGTCCCTCTCGTGTGCTTGGTTTTGCCATTAGCCTGGAGGTAGCGGCAGGGTCGGCCAAGAGAGACTCTCTCTCCGGCGGCGGGTCTGCCGTGTAATGTTGCGTGACTGTGATGCTGTATTGAGTGTGTGTGTGTGTGATGAGCATAGCTCATCTCTGAGATCATCTTGATTGGGTTAAATTGCTATCATGCAGAGATCTAAGTCTTTAACCAAAGGTTAAAACATGCAGTGCGTGTGCAAGTCTAAACAGTAAAAATAGCCTGGGGAGAGTTTCGGGTCAGTTAACGGGACTGTATTTAACCTCCTTGTACCACAGTATTTTTGTTGCCTTGTGCTTTTGGAATTGCAGACAGAACTGTTTGACTTATTGTAGCGTACTGAACCTTCAGTCTGGATTCTACTGAGATGTGTCATCAATGTACAAATTATTTAAAGATGGTTGATAAGAATTGTAGAAATTATAAATGTTTGATGACCTTCAGTTGGAATGAATAAGGTTTAATAATTCATAAAAGTATATATAAATTTAAAATGTATCAAAAATAAATAATTTATAAGTTAAACCATAAATTCGAATTATTTTTAAATAATGCACAATTTTAATTTTAACGCATATGAAAAGTACATACATAAAAAAATTACATATATTTATTCATTTCTTCAGACAAAATGTTTTTGTCACATTTAAAATAAACCAGTTTCTTTGTGGCCATTGATAATGGAACATGGAAATAGATTTCTATTGAGCCAACAGAAAAAATGCATTACTATTCATCATTATGTCATCAAAGTGCCATGTATATGCAACATTTCCTGTATCCATAATTTCTCTTCCTACACTAGATACTACCCAGCACTTCGAACCCTGGAACAGTTGGAGGAGAGCTGTTTGCCTCAAGCAGGATCCTATCGTTTCTGCACCATCATGGCAGAGAATATCCCACGTCTGCGCACGCACATCAGAGACGTCTCCATGTCTGACCTCAAAGACTTCCTGGAGAGCATCCGCAAGCATTCGGATAAGATCGGAGAGACTGCCATGAAACAGGTGTTTGTTTGTGTGTGTGTGGGTGTGTGTGTGTGTGTGTGTGTGTGTGTGTGTGTGTGTGTGTGTGTGTG
>CAIGQQ010037820.1:3538914-3611159 GCA_903798035.1 Danio albolineatus | reverse complement strand
GTGTGTGTGTGTGTGTGTGTGTGTGTGTGTGTGTGTGTGTGTGTGTGGTGAGCGCTCATGTCTGAATGAAGCCTGGAGGTGCATCCCAACTAGTGTTTGACAGCTGCATCATGCGCTCGCGTCTGACCCGACGGTCACAGCTGGCTTTCAACATGAGCTCTCTGAGGGAAGGACAAAGGCCTTGTTCTTCTTTAGTTTAATGCACTTTTCCCAGTTTTTCCTTTCATCTTATCTCTGACCATCTAGTCATCTAGTCTGGAGGAAAGGGAGAGCTACCAATCTGTTCTGAATCAAAGATCGTTTTAGGTCGCTTTTGTTGATGCCAGAGGAACACTGTGTATGGACACCGCTTCAAGGACAGTGTGCAGAGATGCAGAGAAGACCCAGGGAACACATATGAGAGAAATTGAGTGGATTTTTCGCTGGAATGCAGAAAAGTTCTCTGCTTTCTTTTACAGTTATTAGACCAAGATGGAGCGAGGAGTGCATTAGAATATAAAATGCCAAATGGACATTTAGATCTCCCAAGCACCATAAAAATCTCACTTTCCCCCGCTCTTTAACATGTTTTCCTCGCTTTCTTCATTGTCCTTTTTCACTGAGGAACAATTGATCGTGATGGATGCGGTTTTAGTTCTAAGCAAGGCATAGCTTTTGCACATATTTGCTGCATGCTCATACATACTAAGTTAAAGGCATATTTGTATCTGTAAGTTTTCCAAATTGGCATTTAACTCATCCTGTGCTGTTTGTTTTACAGTCATCAATAATGCTCGTCAAGAGCTGGTATTGGGCGGGCTAATGAAGCAGTATTTTTAATGATTGGTATCCGCTCTTATTCATTCATTCATTTTCCTTTGGGCCAGTTTCTTTATTTGTCGCCACAGCGGAATGAACCGCAAAATTTACCAGCATATCTTTTACGCAACTGATGCCCTTCCAGCGGCAATCCAGTACTGGAAAACACTCATGCACTGTCACGTTTACACAAATACACCACTTACAGTTTAGTTTACCCAATTCACCTATACCGCATGTCTTTGGACTGTGGGGGAAACAAGAGCACTCAGGGGAAACCCATGCAAACACAGGGAGAACATGACACGCCCACTGGCATTGCATTCTGGGACATATTGGTGGTGAAGTGGATATTTGAAGCAGACCTGCTCCCTCAGTCAAAATCGAGGGGTCGAGGGTATGTTCATGTAAGCTTTCCTCATTCAATTGAGAAGGCTTTAAAATGGCAGCGGGGATGCCCCCAAGAGGAAGTGCTTTTGAAAGTTTGCGAGTGTGTTTCTAAAAGCGGAGTTCAATGCAGCCGCTACCAAAACTACAACTGCACACTGTGACGCGGGAGTGTAAGAATTGCAGTTGGTCTGTAGTGGTGACAACTAAGGGCAGGGCAGAGAGTTATGGGAGGGTAGTGAGGCGAGTGTTTAACAAGTGTCGAGTCCCATGGAGGAGCTCCAAATGGATCATTTTGTTTTGTGTTTTCTTTATGCTTACAGTTGTTGTTCAAGATGTTTTTCAGCCTGATCTCATGAGGAAACGTAACTATTTAACTAAGCTTTGTCAGGTTAATGGCTAATTTGTACGAATTATTGAGTTCAGTTGTACGAAAATGTTAGATTTTAAAAAGGATGTGTGGCACCCAACCACTTAACCAAACCGTCATTGGGGGATAAGCAAATCATACTAAATTGTTAGAATGAGATTGTACAAATTCATACGAATTACCCACTGAATCAAAAAGTTATGAATTGCTGTGAAATCGTGTTGGTATTTTAACTGTAGCCGCATATGCATAAGCCCAAAACAGAGACAAAGAAATACAACACAGTGGACCATAGAAACTCCACTGCATACTAGCATTTCCAGAGCAGCACAGACAGAACGAAGAAGATTACAGTAAATACACACAACAGTGCCAGCTATGTGCAAGGTATGCATCATGGGGTATGGCAATCACTGGACAAAAGTATAAATCAGGCTTCAGTCTGGTCCTTTACAAATAACTTGCTATGCTAGGAAAGTAGAAGATTTGAATCTGGACTTAAACTAATTCTCAAGGCGAGGAGACTAGAGCTCATTTTGCACAGACAATCACTGCCCTCAGATTTTCTTCAGAAAGCTCTCCACTCCTCCAATCACTGCCAGTTCCTCTCAATATGGATCAGTTGCTGATCCCAATTATGAAACAGTTGGGAGCAAAAGTAGCCAAAAAGATGTCACAGAAGAGTTCAAATATCCATCCCTGAAAAAGGCCAAAGCCAAGTGTGTGCACTATAACACGTTCTCTTTTTACTAGCGAACATTTTGTTAGTTCCATCCCTACACTTCCTGGAATTAGTTGCTTTCTAGCCCCCCCACCCCCAAATAGTGCAGCTTTTTTAGGTGTAGCACAATGAACTATATATCTGTTTTTTGATATAAAGTATTGTGTATGCAGAGCTACTGTTCAATCTCATGCAGCGCTGGACATTTAATCCATTTATCTTTTTTTTCTTTTCAGATTGTTTTTTAAGCTAAATAATTCAAAAAAATATTCATGTAGTGCAGCACTGCAACATTTTGGAATCTTATTGAAATATTTTGTAAATGTCGCTGATATTTTCAACTACATTCAATACATATTTTCTGTTCCAGACTTAATCCTTAATTGAAATTGGTAATTCATCCTAAAATCTCATTATTTCATTAAGTTTATACTGCTTTTTTGAAGTAATTAAAATAATTAACAATTATTTATATAATCCAAGAGTTTAATATTTGACTGTTTTCTTCCCAGCTTTATTGTTGTTGTGTATAGAAGTTGGCTGTTTGGTGTTTACTGCTGCTCAAGTGGACCTTTACCCTATTTTAATAGCTTTAAGATGTAAGTAGCAAGAAGCTTAGAAAGCTAGAGTTTCTAAGTAGCTTTCTCAGCACTTTTTCTTGGAAAGTTAATTTTGCCCCTGACGATGTTGGCGAAAAGGAGAAATTGGACAGTGAAACAATATGTGCATTCATTCATCCAGGTAGGCAGTACTGAGCTATATGTGTGTTCTACCAGCAGGTAATACTGACTCTAGCAAATTCATGAGGACGCTGTAAGTTGTAATCAGAGATAGTCGTTTGCTCTATTACTGGTTTGCTTCCAGTTGCCCCAGCCCAGAATTTAGTTCCACTTTGTCCCTTTTTTCCTTCTCGTCATCGGCCTGTACCCTGGTCCATATTTGAGCAAACTGTTGGCTTATGAAACTCCAGTACTTGGTGAGATTCCACCGGTCCAATTTGGAAGATGGGCACTGTTTGGTCTGAACTTTCTGCTGCTTTGCTCTCAGAATCATGTCTTCTGCTTTGGATTTCAAAGGGCATACATGTCTTATAGCTTGTTTCCTTTGTCTAAAACCCTGTGCTATAGTCCACTGGATTATTTTAAATGTAATAAACGATGATGCTATTCATTAGATATGAAAAGGCATTTATATTTACATATCAGAAGTCTAAACTTTAAATTAAATTAGAATTATTATTTTGGGTTTCTGGGCGCCACGGTGGCGTAGTGAGTAGCACGTTCGCCTCACAGCAAGAAGGTCGCTGGTTCGATCCCCGGCTGGGCCAGTTGGCATTTCTGTGTGGAGTTTGCATGTTCTCCCCGTGGTTGCATGGGTTTCCTCCGGGTGCTCCGGTTTCCCCCACAGTCCAAAGACATGCGGTACAGGTGAATTGGGTAAACTAAATTGTCCGTAGTGTATGTGTGTGAACGAGAACGTATGGATGTGTTTCCCAGAGATGGGTTGTGGCTGGAAGGGCATCCGCTGCGTAAAACAAATGCCGGATAAGTTGGCTTTTCATTCCGCTGTGGCGACCCCGGATTAATAAAGGGACTAAGCCGAAAAGAAAATGAATGAATGAATTTTGGGTTTCTGTGGATTTTAAAATAGTCTTAGTTCAGAGTGGAAATTTTAATTCCATAGTTAATGCATTACTTGTTGAATGCATTGCAAAAAATATGTATCTTCCTTATTGTTTTTCAATATAAAGTATCTAAATGTCCTTAAATAATACTTTTTTTATTTTCATTTTTCTTTTATTTTTCAGATTCTTTGATAAACAAAAAATCTTTTGTTGCAGTTTCAAAATTTATTAGTGGCACTTTTGATGTATTTAATGCATTCATAACAAATTAAAATGATTAATTAATGTAATTTATTTAAAATGTCGCCTGACCCAGAGGCCTTGAACATGCAGTTCAGACTCAAAAGGGTCAAAACACTTGCATTTGTTACAGCTTTAAACTAGGCTTACTCATTAGCCTCTAGGTGATTGGAGTTTGAGACCTCCTAGTGTAGTGGGTCATTTGTATTCAGTATTTAGGATTGAGGGAGTAGAAACAAAGACAATAACATAACAGGGTGAAGGGTAGATTGCACAAGATGGAGTCATATTGGGAACAGTCAGTAAACCTTTTTTTTCCAAACATTTTTACTGACCGTAACAAAACCCCACAGAGAGCCATGCAGATGCGCAAATAAGTTCTTTTGCCATTTTAAACCATTTACATAAGTTGTGAGGATTAATCCCCTGGTGTAATACGGGTTGGATGTAAGGGGGATGCGCTTGCCAAACAGATAATGGAACACATTGGCCCATGTGATTTTGGTTATGTATTTTCTTGGGTGCCTGTTCTACCCTTTCAGTGGCCTCTGGCGTAGAACAGATAATTGAACCAAACGGTGTTCAAACTTTTGAACCACAAGATTTGCGGCCTGCACAACCACCCAAGCAAGTGCACATACAAACTTGTGTCAACATGGACATGTGGTATCCTAACCATGTGCGGCTGTTTGGGTTCAAAACATGGTTAATTTCTCCTCCTCCCACCCCAGTGTCCTTCATCATTTCCCATCTTGGAGTTGCATTTGACCCAGTTTCTGCTCATGCTGATGTGATCAATGTCTGACCTGGTCTTGGCCGCCGACTTCAGCTACTGCTCGAATCTCTGAGATAAGCCTTGAGTCGAGGCACGGCTGGAGCTGATCTTCAGCAACTCCCTTCTGAGAACATGCTGTTTGAATGAATCCCTCTCCACTGGGGCCTGACTTTGTATCCCGAGGTTTATTTTCTAATAAAAGGGAAGGAAAGTGTTCTTGCAGCTAGCAAGCATATGGTAGATACCAGATAATGGGTGTTGTTTTGACTTTGAGCAACTCTTCACCTGCCCAGGACAACCTGTAATAGCAGCCAACACCTTAACATCTATGCATAACTGCACTTTTAAGGGGCTTCTCACTTGTAGTTCTTGAGGAACTGTAGTTCCTTTAACTTCCATGTACAAAGAACATACAGTATGAACACCTTAGCTACCATATACAAGTAGCCTGCCATCTGAAGATTAATTTCTTGGCTTGTAAATCAGCAAAACCCTCTACATTTGATATCTGTTCCATCATGTTAGTTTCTCCATCCTGTATTTCCATTTGATTCCACAAGAGGGCAGCAGAGGTCACTTCAGACCATCTGCACCACTATATTTTCTCCAGCAGAAGTGGAATGTTGGTGTAGAGTTAAACCAAGATTCAAACTCCAGTAACCTTTGAACAAAGTGGCCATCCAGCCAGCACTTGCCAAAGCCTCACATTCCTCCTATTAAAGTTTGTTTTCTTGCATGTCTTTGAGTCCTGTAAGATTTGTCTTCTTGGCGCTTGTTCACGTGCATGTGTGTTTTGGCTGTAACCCGGCACGTGCTGATTAGAGCAAAGCTATGGAGTTGTTCCTCAAAAGTAAACCAAGTGAACGATTAATCAAGCTCTAATGTCACCTTGCACAAGCTTTCTGTTAGCTCTGAGAATCAATCTGTAACACTCTCTTATGCTTGATTGCTGACACAGAGGCTGGCTCCTGGTTCTGACCTGCGACTTCTCTTTGCAAGCAGATGTGACTGCTCTGCTTGCATGTTGGCGCTCATTGTGGCCTTTTTGCAGCTTCAGTAGTGGTTTCTGCTGTTAAATACAGGAGGGTGCCATTGCTTTTTCTCCTTTTTTGTGGCTTTCTGCTCCAGTGGGTTTGCGGTCGAGTGACGTTGCAGACATTCTGACTGTAGGAGCTGGAGAAGAATGGATTGCTTGCTCTTTGGTGACTGATGAAGAACAGAGTGCCTTTTCCTCCCATCATTTATATTTCTCTTCTGTTCAGGGCTTTCGCTTTTTCTTGCAGTTGTCCACTTCTTTGTCATTTTTTGCCCATCCATCACCGCATATTATGGCCACATTGTTAGTGCTGTGTGGAGAAATACTTAAAGTTTCCACGTTCTTTAGGCTGATGTCACAAGACAGATGGCATCACTGCTACTGCCAAATACCTTAGGGCAATAAATCGGTAGTTTCAGGGTAAGACCCTCAACCTCAAGTGGATCCACTTCCCTTTTAACAGCAGATATGGCTTCTCTTAAGCTTTGGATGGCTGTCTTTCCCTCCTCCCTGCTCCATTCTTCCATCTTCGACTCCAGAGGAGCGAGTAAGCGCGCGAGCGAGCGAACCACTAATAACAGAAGGCTATTTGTCTAGGGGCTCTCTTATCCAGACTTGCAGACTGGTTCCTATTCCACTGGAAATTAGGCCCAGTCTCTGAGCCTGTGATTGTTTTAATTCCACTAACAAATGATCTGAAAATAAATATATTGGGAGATCCAGTGCTGTAATAATGGCTCCATTGTAAGCTGTCGAGCACAGAGAGTCTGTGTGTGTGTGTGTGTGTGTGTGAGTGTGTGTGTGTGTGTGTGTGTGTGTGTGTGTGTGTGTGAGTGTGTGTAAGTGTGTGTGTGTGTCTAGTGTATTGAGAAGGGGTTAGTTGAATGTTATTCACAGGTTTGAATCTTCATTTTCTTTTGAATCTTTCCCCACGTGTCAATATTGTTCTGTTTCTATTTATATCAGTCAGTTTCTATTTCTTCAGAAGCCTGTATACATTCAGTCTGTTGTTCATCCTCAGAATGACTCTGAAAATACTCACTTTATTGTCTTAGCTTTAGTATTTTAGGCAAAGGTTGGTTATGTAGTTCTTTGGAAGTGATCACATTGTCTCTTACAGACAGTTATATGCACTGTTTTTTTATTTTTAATTCTGGTCAAAGCCACAGTTATCAGAAAACCTGTTGAAAAATATCCTGTTTTAGCAGTCTTGGCTCATTTTTTATAATCCTTTTTCAGTGGAGGCATATATAAAAAGAATATTTGAAAAAGTAAAAACTTTTATTTAACTTTTTTGATGCAAAAAGAAACGTTAAAGTCAACGAAGCATATCAAATTAAATAAAAGGGCACCTCCATAATAGAAAAATTAATTAATGTCTGATATATATTTTTTAATATATAAAAAATATTTTACGATATACCATTATATTCAATAAATAATTAACTTGTATTAGTTTTATACGTGGAAAACAACACAGTTTGGTTTTATGATACAAAATGCTTTTAATTAAATTCTACTTTTATTTATGTAAAGTAAAACATCAGAGCAAATATAATACAATATTTTAGGAACAACATTGTGAAAAAGCTAATTAAATCAGTCACAAGGCTCATTTTGAGGTAGCATTTCTATGAAATTATAAATCTTGGTAACAAGTACACTGTAAAAAATGATTCAAAGATGATTCTTTGGATTTAATATTTCTTTAAAAGCTAAGTGCTTGTAAGCACTTTATTTGGGTTGAATTTAAACAAACAAATAAAGTTTAATTAATACAGTTTAAATAAATAAAATTTAATTTGGTTGTTTAAGTTCAACCCATATTAACTGTTTTTCGCAGAAATCTTTTTTCTTTCTTTCGATGTAATAGATGATTGAGAGAAAAAATGTTGCTGTTAGGTATATCCAAAACAAATGTAAGCTCTTGTTTATCCACTATTGAGACAAATAATTGAGTCAGTTTGTCAGCAGTAGATTCCAGAAATGGTTTTTGAGGTAATGACGCTCTTGGGATTAACATTGCAAGACCTCTCAGGAAAGTTATATATATATAAAATCTATCATATATCTATCAAATGGATGATGATTGGTCAATGAGCCAAACTTTGGTCATCATTTACGAATTTTAGTAGCAATTGCAAATATCAAGCAAGTGCATAAAAAAATCTACGCTGTTTCACAGTCACACCGAAGGCGGTCAGAGCGTTAAATTTCACACTTTTTATCAAATTCATTTAACTATGGAAGATCAAGTAGTTGCGTGTGGTTTGGCTTTGCTCCACTTATCCAACATACCATACCGGAGTGGTTTATAATAAATGTTTCTTTGTGAAAGACATTTTAACTTCTGTTTTGATCTTATCACAATTAAAATATATCTGATGGGAATAAGTGCAATACTACAGACCACATGGTGACATCTTTAAAAAAAAAAAAGAATTAATCTAAAGGAATAAACTTATCTCTCTCAGCCTGTTCTGCCACTGTATTAACAAAGTCACATTCTTGGTTAAACCGCTGTGGCTAACTAGTATGTCTTTCATTTTGAAATTCAGAAGTCTTAATAATAGGGCCCTTCAAGCTGCTGATGAGGGAAGGAATTTGCTGTGATTGTCTGTTTCTTTTTGTTTGCCATCCCATACCCCATCACTATGACGCAAATGCCTCTACTTAAGGCAAGGGAATCACAGACAACAGCCAATGAAGACACAAAAGCAATGCTATTCTTTCATACGAAATCAAGTCTGTCTACCAAGACTACATCTGGACACCAGAAAATAACGTAAAACACAGGGGCCTATGAAACCTATGAAAAATTATAAACATTTAAGATTGAAAGCACAGTTGTGAAATGCTAATAGATCTTGCTGAAAGGATGATTTTAACTTTAATTTGATGAATAGGAAGGAATTCTTGAGTTGCAAAGGTCTCTTCATGTGCCACCATCCGGTATACCCCTGCAATGACGCACATGCCTCTACTCGAGATCAGAAGAACTTCTAAAATGAATATAATGATGACGCTCAGTCTTTGCTAAGTCCAATTAGTGCATCTAGACCTCCTTGTTCTCAGAGAAAAAAATCAGCATAAACAGTGTTGTTTTGACTCCTTTTTGTGTAAGGACCGAGCAGTCACAGCGTCCACCTTACATCCTGTTGTCGCTGCTTGGTTTCTTTTCTCTTGTCTTCATGGTGTTGAAGATTTCTTTTTTATAGAGGCCCTGTTTTGTCTGCTTCAAGAGCCCTCCATGCCTGAATCTTGCTCCCCACTAAATAACTCAAGGGGTCTGTGAGGGGGAGGTTGCGTGAGCGTTAAGCGTAGTCATGACGTCAGATGGTGGTCATTAAAGAAGAGCGTTCTATTGAGGGAAAACTCATCTGAACTCGTACATTTTGCTTATGGGAAGTCCTTTTCCCAGGTGCCTTTCCTTTTGTTGTCACTAATGAGAAAAGACGTACTTTGTCAGTATGCTGCACAATATCGCTATTGAGTTGGAACGTCACAAGGAAAATGATTGACGTAAACTCTGACTGTGTTCCTACTTGAGTGTCTGTGGGATTTCGCAATTAGCGGGAACAAAAATTCTTTTGCTGGTTCTTTAATTGATTTGAGATCAGTTGTTGTTGGTTTAGTAATTTTAAATCTTTATAGTTGTCATTGTCCTTTAAGGAAGTTAAACATGAATTATTATGATCACATATTCTTTAAATAAGCAGAAAATATACTCTTTCACCACCTTGTATCATTAGGAATAATTAGATGTAGAATCCATCTACATGTTTGTAACTTCATTGACATCATTATAAAAGTGTTCCATATTTTGGGCATCTTGGTGGCGCAGTGGGTAGCACGATCGGCTCACAGCAAGAAGGTCGCTGGTTTGAGCCTCGGCTGGGCCAGTTGGCATTTCTGTGTGGAGTTTGCATGTTCTCCTCGTGTTGGTGTGGGTTTCCTCTGGGTGCTCCAGATTCCCCCACAAGTCCAAAGACATGTGGTATAGGTGAATTGGGTAAGCTGAATTGTCTGTAGTGTATGTGTGTGAATGAGTGTGTATGCATGTTTCCCAGTGATGGATTGCAGCTGGAAGGGCATTCGCTGTGTAAAATATATGCTGGATAAGTTGGCGGTTCATTCCGCTGTGGTGACCCCAGATTAGTAAAGAGACTAAACTGAAAAGAAAATGAATGAATGTTCCATATTTGTGCAATATTCAGTAAATATTTTGTTTTTCATACGGTATATTCCAGAGGCTCCATATTTTTCTCTTCTCTGTGAAATATGTTAATGTGTTTGTGTATGTTTTCCAGGCACAGGTGCAGATCGCCCGTGACAATGCTGTGACATCACAGCAGCGGTCAGCAAGTGGACGGAGGATACGGAAGGAAGGATACGGAGGCACCAAGGTGGACAGAACTGGAAACAACCCTTTCTCAGAACAGGATTCTGGGATCCTGGATGTGGATGATGAACAGGAGGATGAGGTGAGAAAGGATAGGGAAGCCATGTTTAGTTCATTTGAATTCTTTGTGAAGTTGTACCTAGTCTTTTTTTTGGGGAATTGTACTCTGTTCTTAATCTTTTTGCTTTAAGGCCCTGGTGGACTTCAAACAAGTCCTTTTTCGTTCTTTTTGTTTAAGGACAATAAAGACGTTTGAAAAGTGTGAAGCTATACTGTTTTACACTCCCAACACCCCTGCGCTGCAGGATGTGGGGCTGTAAATGCGTCATGCTGCTTGTGTGTACCCCTAAACACAAAGGTAGCAGCTGAGAGAGAAAAACATTTTCGTTAACAACTGGCAAATGGACTTCTCCAGCATGTCACACACCAGACAAGAAGCACCGCTGTGACATTTTTTGTGACGCTGCCTCATCTTTACATTTTTTTCTATTTGTTGTGAACCGACGTTCAGCATTGCCGTTGCATGCACACTTATAAAAAAAAAAAGACATGGTGTAATGCAGTGGAGCTTCTCGACTCAAATCTAAAATCTACGAAGCGATGGTACAGGTGTAGATTCATCTGTACTTGCTCTGCTACTCGACTCTCCAGCCATTGTTTTAGATGTTGTTTGCATTGGTGAGCTGTTTTGTCTGAATTTTGTTGGAAATTACATCATAGTCTGGTTGTAATAAGGAATGTTACAATTTTGTTCAGATTCCTTCAATTTTTTTGGCATTAATTTTGAGATGTATGTTTTTTATAGACATCGATCACAGGAAAATGAAAATGTGGTTTTAATTTGCTCATTTTCATGCCATTCGAGATATAAGTGACTCTTTTTTTCTTCAGTGCTGTATTGTAAAGAACTTTGTCTGTAAATCTGGTCTTTATTAATTCATAGAATGCAAGTCAATGGTCACCAGCACTTTGAAATTAAATAAATAGTATATAGGCAAAGTAAATCAAAACAGTAAACCTTTACCACCTGATGATACATAAAGAAATTAAAGAATAATTTTAGGAAATGAAATTATCCTGTTTGTTTCATGTCATAAAATAAGTTTTTTGTTTTAATTCTAATGTTCTGGTACTCATTAACTTGTGTTTTATGAATCACAGTTTTAGCATATGTTTTACACAGCGGATGCCCTTCCATCCGCAACTCAGTACTGGGAAACACCCATACACTCTCATTCACACACTAATATATTACATCCAATTAAGTTCATCCAAATTCATTTACACCGCATGTCTTTGGACTGTGGGGGAAATCGGAACACCCAGAGAAAACCCACGTGAACACGAGGAAAACATGCTAACTCCTCAGAGAAATGTCAGCTGGTCCAGACAGGACTCAGCCACCTTCTTGCTGTGGATGGTTTTTGGTTCAATTTGAGTTATATTCAATTAATCAGTATGTGACTCAGGTTAATTCAGTTAAAATGGACTGATTCAAAAGTCTTTAAAAATAATAAATAACAGGCTTTTGACTAGAAAACACTCATTCACCAAATATTTTAGTGCTGTGCTTGGTACAAATTAGTGAAAAATTTAAAGTTGTAAAAAACAGAGAGAATATTTTTCTTTTTTTAAAAATATCATAGCATCACTGAATATTGACTCCCCAATCCTAGTCTGTATTTCTGTCCCTCTCAACCAGTCCCTTTCTCCTGCTTCACTCTAACATCCCAGCAGGCTTGCTGTTGGACTGCTGCCCAGTCCAGGATCCCCTCCCTTTCTTAATGGAGCGTCTCAGCTCTGTAGTCGTTTAGTGTCATTAGGGCTGCCCTGCTCCTCCGAGGCGGCAATGTGAGACGTGTGGAGCATGCAAGACGTGCTCCCCAGCTGTAGTGGCCACCGGCAAGCAGAGAAAGACGGTCTAGCTTCGCTCCTGAGAGACAAATTAAAGTGACGCAGTCAAGACGGTAACAGTCAGTGTTCAATGTTTAGTTCACGTTGAGTTTATTTTGACGTGCCCAGATAAGCATTGTTTGTGTTTTGTGACTTCTTCGCTTGTTTTGACATGTGTTTTCACTTGCTCAAACTGGAGGAACACGAGATTGACACTACTTGTGTTTGTAACCAAAGCACTGCTGATGGACACTTTGTTTTGTGTTTGTGTTAAGAAGACACTTTAGCACCAAAGCAGTTAACACAGAGTTACTTGCTGAATAAACAACAATGTAATTGTTGACTAATGTTACCACCTTTTACCCAATTTTGAGATGGGGTAACACTCTTACTGTAGGTCAACTCTCACAGTAGTTTCACAATAAGTGAAAATCTTACCTTTAACTGACCCTGGTAAAGTTAATGCCTTTTGCCCTCTTGTTTGACCTTTCCCCCTTCCCTTCCCTCCGTGCTTCAATCAGCCTGTGCGTCATCATGTTTTCCTCCTCTGGCTCCTGTTCGAAGGGGACTGCTTGTGCCAGCCTTTAATCTGCCTGAATCTCTGTGCTCAGGGGCTTCCTGAGAAATGTTTGCATCCAAAGATGCCCGTTTTATGACCCCTTGCCACCTGAGCGATGTCCCCCTGCGCCCCTTTGTCCTGTCTGTAAACTGTTTCTAGGGGAATACGTTGGTGTGAACACGCCATCCGTGAACCGGACAGACATTTCCAGCCCTGTCCCAGTGGCACATCAATACCGAATTGTTTTTCCACATTCTCTCTGGGCTATTGTTGGTGGTGCCACGACATAATTGGGTTTGGATGTCCCTGGTTGCCGTTTTGCGGGCACCAGATCAAAGCTGGTATTGTTTAGCTGGCCATTTGTTTTACTTTTGGGGAAAAAAAGTTCTTTCTTGACCACTAAGGTCAAGGATGGTTCAAGTCAAAAGGAATGTAAGGACACATCCAGTTAAACTTACATTCATTGTGAAATATATTGTCAAATACAAATATATAAATACAAATAATGTTGGATGTTCATAGTGATTATCTCCATAGAGCTGCTAATCTGTAAATGTGACGTATGTCTCACTGACTTGTCTGTATTGCAGGTTCCTGGTGCGCATGACTTGGTGGACTTCTCTCCTGTGTATCGCTGTTTACACATCTACACTGTATTGGTGAGTATGTCATATTTGCGATCTGTTAAGATTGACTTTTACATCAGAATGAAATCTTTATGTAGGCCCTCACGCTTTCACACATAACCTGCACTTTATTCCCCAAAGGGCTCTTGTTGAATTGTGTGGTTCACAGAGAGTGAATATATTTGTGTGTGAGAATGTTTTATTCATCGTTTTAAATGTTAATTTGTTTAACACCACCCTTCAAAAGTTTGTAGTCAGTTTATTTTGAAAGAAATGTGTGCTTTTAGTTCAGCAGGGATTCATTGAATTGTGACAGATTTTAAATATGGATTTAGAAATGTAGAAATATTTAAAATAAATGCGTTAGGAAGTTTCTGTAATTTTTCTATAATATTTCTATATGCGAAATATACTGTATTGATTGCTCAACCAGAGCGTGACAATGGTCTAGCATGTCAAAAAAAGCAATTAGAAAATATGCAAATTAAATGAAGGGCAATAATAGGTTATGACGGAATTTTTTACAACCCTCTCTATCAAAGTGACGGTCAATGAGAAAGTCCAAGGTGACGTCTGCTAGAGATACAGTATATATATATATATATATATATATATATATATATATATATATATATACTAGTGTATATATATATATGTGCAATTCCAGCGTTATGGATGTGACATTTGCAGTAAAAACTCAAAAGATAAATGCACAGAAAAGGTATATGTTTACACTATATTGAAGCATCTGTTTATTTTTTCCAAAACAACTATACACAGAGTTATGGCATAAGAAAAATATCAATCTGTAAACAATTTTTATGCTTTAAACTAGGAAAATAAACATGTGTTATGGATGTGACAAAAAAGTCTGGGAGTTTACAGTATACAACATACTTTGTAGAAATTCTGTGAATTAAACTGCACAACCCAAAAGAAATACTGCTAATCTAAAGGATAAGACTCGGCTCTCTATAGAACAAACATAATTGATTTTATTTTATTTTACTTTTTTGACAAGGTTGACATTTGCATGGAATTGCTCATATATATATATATATATATATATACATATATGTATGTGTATATGTATGTATTCACAATTAAATGTGTTTATTTGCAATGAGTCATTTATAATCTCAGCATCTCACATCAGTTGTTTGTCTTTGTAGTTTTCCAGCAAGTTTTTCCACCCAAAAGTACCCTGGAATGTTTTCTGCATAAACAAATATTGAATTTGATTCAGCCATAATAAAAAAACGGTCTGTGTTAATTTACTAGCTATTAACTTTCTAAAGGAGTATTTAAACTATTTGCATTTGTATTAGTATGTTTCAAAATAAGAGCGTGAACTGGGTGTAGGTCTTTGTGCTTGGGTGGGTACATCTGTTTGTTTTTTTTACACAAGTACGCACGTGTTTGTTTTTGGAGTGTACGTGCTGACAGCTCCTCGTGAAGACTCTCGAATTGTTCGAGTTGCTGGAATGTCACTTTTACGACCCCCTGGCCTGTAAATTTAATGTGCGAGCAGACGAACTGTCATTACTACAATAGTCTTTGTAATGGAAGCTGGTGAGAATGGCATGCTGGGGGATCAGGGCAAAGAGGAAGCCTTCAGATTTCTCATATCGCCCTTTTTCTGACCAGTCCAAAGCCAGGTCCTGGAGCTGTCTTGAGAACTCCAAAGAAAGGGAGGAAAAGTATTGGACGAGAGAGTTGTTTGAAAGTGAGTCACAGAAGGGACGGCGCACATAGTGTTTTGAGCTTATAGGAAAGAAAGCAAACAAAACCCCGATAAGTGAGTCGATGTGTTTCTTTTTAAGAAGGAATGTTCATGTTTTTGTGTTTCCTTTCCCAGGTGACCCTCGAGTCACCTCAGACCCTGGGAAATCACACTGCTCACTTATACAAAAACAATCAGAATTGCACTTTATGTGTCCCCGAAGGACTTTTTTGTTCAAATGGTAAGCACAGACTGATGAATGCCTGTTTGCATGTGCATATGGCAGATACTTCCCATTCACTGTACATTCAGAATGCTGAATGCCCCCACAGGAAGGAAGTTGTTGAGGCTGTTGTATGTTTATATGGCGATCGACCGGAGTGTGACATCACTTCTGATAAATTAAACAAACTTCATGTAAACACTGCAGTGTGCTACT
Source organism: Danio albolineatus (assembly GCA_903798035.1). Lineage (NCBI taxonomy): Eukaryota > Metazoa > Chordata > Actinopteri > Cypriniformes > Danionidae > Danio > Danio albolineatus. The sequence goes on along the minus strand of CAIGQQ010037820.1, from coordinate 3,595,566 downwards.
GTAAAGAGAGAGAGAGAGAGAGAGAGACTTATGGATGTCAAACATAGAAACTCTTCATGACCTTGCTCTTGTTGATCGGTTCTGACTCCTGTGCTGGCTTAGCTCCAGATGGCCCGAGCTGGGAGTCAGCAGGAGACGCTGAGGGGGTTCACCTGGGTTTCCTTCATACCAGAGGGTCGTGACCCGGCCATGGTGTCCTTTAGCTTGAGACTGTATGGCTGTGGGGCCTGAAACTATAAGTGCGGAGCTGTGGTAGAGGCACAGGAAGTTAAACTCTGGATGGAAAGTCAAGCTGAGGAATTGAAAGAATACGGATGGAGAAAGAGAACAGGACCAGAAAGAGGTCATAGTGCCAGTTGGAGAGTACAGCCTATTCTTTGGTCATGGTTGGCTGCAAAAAAATAAGTGGAAGCAATGTGTTTTGAGTTTTTCTTTACACTACCATCAACAATTGACTTTTGGTAATGAATCTGAGGATAATAAAGTTCAAACGGACAGAGGAAAGGCTTCCTCTAAAGATCAGTACACTGCTGTAGTGCTGAAAGCAGAGAAAAGAGGAAGTGTAATTCTTGGTTTATTTGTTGAAAGTGTGAATACTTTGCATCAAGGTCATTTACCAGAGTCACTTATTGTTTTTTGCTTTGTCAAAACACAGCCAAAATGAAGTGACTTGTTCTTCTGAACTGGTCTGACCTCAAAGTAGACCTTAAGACATTAACTTCATAAGTTCTGAGTGCATTTACTGGAGCCACGGGTAGTAATTATGATTTTTAATCATAATGGTTTTAATGGTTTCATCACATGGTTTCAGTTTAAGCAGTTACAGCTAATTTCTTTATTACTTTTTTAATATTTAATATTTTACTCTTTACATTTCTTTTGGCAAAAGAATACAAAGACTATTGGGCATCTTTATTTCTTTAAAGTGGCACATGTGTCTGTTTTAGCGTCTGAACATTTAATTTCTATTCTATTCTAGTTTAGTAGCTTTGCTTGACTTTATTTTCCCATGTCTTTAGTGTACCCTCTTCCAGTTCAAACTACTCCTCTTTGCTCCTGATGGTACATAAAGTCTGAACAATGTCTCAGTTCTCTGACAGTTTCAGGTCAGTGTTCTGATCACGGTAAACACGAGCTAGTTGTGATGGGCCATCTGCTTACGGAAAATCTGGAGGAGAACCACATAACAGGCCTCCATCCTACTGGTCTAACCCAGAGAACCACACCCCAAATCTAGCCATCTATCACCACTCCATCCATCAGCGTCCATGTCCGCGAAGCTCAAGAAATCAGGCATTAGAGGAAATTTAAGCGTGGATCTTTCTACAGCAGTTTTTCTTGGCAGTGTTCTCGGGTTGAGTTTGACTGTTTAGCTTAAGGAACATCTATAGAAGATGGAGCGTTTGGACATGATTGACTGAGTTTAGACTGCAGTTGGTTGACCTCAGTCTTACTAACCACACTAGAGCTCGTACAGCCAACACAGGATGGACACACTCAGTTAAATTCCCTCCACACAGAACAGAGCATCCTTCTCTAACATCCTTTTTTCCTTTTCCAAAGCTTCTTTTTAAGAATTGTGAGGTAATACACATCCTGCTCCAATGACCGTATATTGTGCAGGAGTTTACCCCACTGCGGACCATTCAGTTTTGGGGAAGCTACTTTAAAATATGAGCGGCTTACAGCTTGACAGACTGCAGCTTCAAAGTACAGTGGTTATGAATCACAGAATCCATTTTTTAATAAGTTGATGAATGAACCAACAGGCTGAAGTGAATCAGACTTCCCAACAATCCCTCGTTTTTTTTTTTTGTGGCGTTTGACTTTGGGTTGAGGAAGTTGCTTACTTCTATTTTCTTTTGGTGTTTCTGACTGAATCGTTTCACCTTCTGTCTTTCATTGTACTCTGAAGGCCTCTGTGGTCAAAGCCGAGTATCTGTTTGATCCCCGCTGTTATTAAAGGTTTAGGGTTGTTCTGAGGTCATTCGATATTTGTATAATGCTTTTCCACTTTTGTGCCCGCTTTATTCTTCTTCATTCCTTATTCCTCAAACTTTATTCTTCTCCACACATCATTATGTCTGGGTGGTCTTGGGGTTGTGTAGCCTATGGTGAGCTTGGTAACTAAATGAAGGCTGGTTTAAACTCTGGAGGGATTTAGCATCACTCTTGTGCCATTATAGAGTCTGGCAAAAAAAGTAAGCTGAAATTTGTTGTAGACCAGAGCTCAATGACAAGACTTGTAGTAGCTTTCCTCCTAGATATTGTAGTTCTAATATGTTTACGGTCATGAAGGGGCATCCAAAAACTTGCTAGCTGCATTTTAATTAGGGCTGTGCAATTAATAGTAATCGCAACAAAATCGAGATTTGAGCACATGCAATTTCTAAATCGCATAGGGCTGCAATTTTATCTGTTAATTTATTTCAATTTTTTTTTTGAGAATACATTCGTGTGCGCATAATTTTAATATGTTAACCAATCAGAGCTGACGCAGCACACCGGGCAATTACAGCTAAGCTGAGCGGGAGAAAGATGTTAACCAATCAGAGCTCACTCCGCACACGACGAAGTTGAGCGGGAGAACCGATTAGGTGGTTTTGATTTACATTAGTTTTTATTTATTGTTATGGCTGGAATTGAGGTTAGTTAATCTTCATTTTTTCATATTGTCTGTTTTTAAGACAATTTATTACAGTTTTTTTCAAGCAGTTAGTACTACTGTGTACAGTATGTGTTTAACTAGAGGTGAGGTTAGTTAATCTTCATTTATTTTATGTTGTCTGTTTTAAAGACAATTTTACTAGTTTTATTTATTAAGCTTAATACTATGCTATTTCATTGTGAAATGTTTTGTTATGCACTTCTTGTGCACTGAATACATTTAGAATGTATGTAGCTTGTTTGAAAAAGATAAAAAATAGTTGCCAAAATCGCAAATAAAATTGCAATCGCAATATTCCTTCAAAAAATCACAATATTATTTTTTTTTTCATATTGCACAGCCCTAGTTGTAATGCATTATTTTGTCTAAAATCCGCTCGTTAGCATTACAAGTTAAAGTTTGTGTGAACTGGAAGTTGCCGAGACTTTTATTTTAGCATGTCAATGTACTTTTAAGCTTAAACTGAATATTGAGTAGGGTGCAGGTTTTTCTTTTGGGCATCATTCCCTCATTGCAAACTAATGGCAAAAGGAGATGGTATTTCTATACAGTTGCTATGAAAGCCCTCAGGTTGACACCAATAGAAGGACCGCCACTCTAATTGCGGAACAAAAAATGCTTTATATTGAAGATTTTCAAAGCCTTTGCCTAAGAATTTACCTAAGAATAACAATGTGAGCTAGCTAAATAAACATCGCATTGATTTCATGTGAATTTTAACATTGTAATTGTCCTATATTGTGACTTATGGATATTTTGCTAAGTATTACTGCTGTTTGTCATAAGTGGAATGTCAATAAATGATGTGTATGAACTTGTCATACACATAACGATAAAAGTAGCAAATGCCAAAAGTGTGTTTAACGTGTACATGTACAATAAATACTGCAACAATTATCAGCTAAATATCGGAAAACAACACAAAAGTTCTACGTTTACAATAATGACAACATGGTGATACTGTATATCTTAGTTAACAAATAAAGTTTTTTTTTTTTAACTGCAGAATTTAATTTAAAATGGAAAGTGCATATATCTGTTATATGTGATTGCTTAGCATTTTCTTAGCATGTCACGCAGACCACCAGAAGAAAAACGCTCACTAGATTGTCAGGAAAGCTTTACGTCACTTTTGTTGGTTCTGTGTGGTCGAGTTGTGTCCTGTTATATTATCTTTGTGAAAGAGATGGAGTCACTCATCTGGCTAGATAAGTTCAGAGACACTTGACCGGAAGTAGCGATAGGTTTTACAGTAGTGCTGCTGTTTTCTGTCTTATCTCTCTGTCCATTGCTGTGTTGTTCCTGTTCTGACTGGGACATGTGTGCTTGTGTTAGTGTAATGCCCTTATAGACTATGATAGCAGTCAGTGTAAGGTGGACAGGAACTGCACTGTGGGACGCTGAGAAAAGCCTTTGAATGGTGAATGAGGGTCTTTGTTTTTAGGCCACAAGCCTCTTTCGAGAGTCATGCTATGAGATTAGAAGAGAGTACCCGATATTCTCTTTACCTCATATAAGTCTGTTTTTCTTCATCACCTCCTCTCTTTTATTCCCCTTAAAGGTTTAGTTCACCTAAGAATTCAATTCTGTTATTAAATACTAAAATGCTGTTATTAATTAAAAGTCTCAGGGGATGGGAATCAAACAAGGGTTTTGTGTAGTTTCAATCCTGTGAGACCTTTGTTTATCTTTGGAACACAAATGAAGATGTTTTTTGATGAAACCTGAGAGATCCCTTATTCTCCATAGATAGCAACAGTCTTGAGAAGTCCACAAAATGACTCACAAACAGTGTCAAAATGTGAGTTCATTGGTTTTTTTAAACGTCTCAGGACTGCTGCGGTCTATATGGAGGAAGAGGGCGCTCTAGGTTAATTTGTTTACGGAAGATGAACGAAGGGTCTTAGAGTATTTTTTATTTTTTTGGTTGACAAACCGTTTACAGTCCCCCAAAAATCTAAATTGTCAAAGTGTTTTGAAGTATCAAGTGTCTTAAGGCTATCTATAAGACGGTATGATCCAAAACTGGGACAGCATCTTCAATAAGTAGTTGCACGCATTTAAAACGTACAGTTTCTCACTGTCAGTGATCACTGTCTAGCATCAAGATGGGTGAAAATCATTACTTATTCAAATCTAACCAAACTGTCATACTGAGAGTTCATCTAAACACTTTCATAAACTGTAGTGACTGTAGTTCCTCCATGTTTTTTAGTAGAAGCCTGCAGGGAGGAACCCCAATAGTCGCTAAGCTGCGCATGTACACTTATCACTTGAGCATTGCACAAACACAGTCAGCATACAGACAACTAGGACTTAGACGGTTACGCAAAATAAATTTTTATTTGTGAATAACACATATATGTGTGCACTATGTGAGGGATAAACAATTCAGACAGTGTAAATATGACTTCCGTTAGGGCAGTGGTTCTCAAACTGTGGTACATGTACCACTAGTGGTACGCAGGCTTGATTCTAGTGGTTCGCGGAGGAATTGCTAAATACTTAGTTAAAAAATGAACACACTTTTAACCCTTTGATGCGTACGATAACACCGATGTGATCATTAAATTGATTTGAATAGGCTAAACTTTTTATTTTATTTTCAATTTTCTAATGTTTGTTATGCATTCTGTCATTTGAAGCGAACTTCCTCCCCATACTTGTAATGGTTGTTGGGGGCGTTTCTCATATTTTTATATGACAGTGTTGGCAGGAAAAGTTTAATCACTTGCTTTTCTGACACACAAAGCCTACTCTAACGCGCAGTAAGCAGATCTAATTTCTTATTTAAATATGTAAATCCAATTTATATATTTTAAATACAAGTCAATGTTTAGATTTTAAAGACATACAAATAAGTCATATATACATGCAGCATGTATTTCTAAAAGTCGATATATGAAAATGATGGCATGTAACCTATATTTATGGGGTACTTGATGAATAGGCTACTTTATAATAATTTTTTAAGCTTTCTTTTCACTTTTTAAGAACAGCGTCATTTTTAATTAACTTTAAAAGCACATTTTATTTTAAACATTGAAGTTTTATTTATTTATTTTTTACCTGTTAACACAGTGCAGTGTTAATGTTCGAACTATTTAGAACGTTTAAAGTGGCTGACAATAATAAATATTCATAATATTAAGAATTAATCTGCCACATTTTTTAACTCTGCAGAGCTGTAGCTGCTTAATTATGCCGGCTACGCTACTGTATTTCAATACTGGTCATTATGGTGGTACTTGGAGAAACAATTTTGATTTTGAGGTGGTACTTGGTGAAAAAAGTTTGAGAGCCACTGCGTTTGGGTAAATAAAGTCTGCTTTCATGTTTGTGCCATGCAAACTGGTGTAGTGCACACATATGTGGCCTGCTCTGTCCCAAAGATGCGACAGCACTGAGTGAAAAAACAGTATATGCAAAATGTACAGTTAAATGTACAGTTAAATTGTAAACAGAATGCTGTATTTTAGAGAAGAGAAATAATCAAACTTATCAGAGCTTTGTTATAAACAAAATGCTATTGGCCCTGCTGTGTCTTCATGTTTCATTAAGGACATTTAAGTATATTTTGAGATTCAAATAGTGATACTGGTTGTTTCTTTGGTTGTCACAGAGAGGTGGTCCGTAAACCGAGAGCCTTATTTCCACTTAGTTTCTTAGAATATGTGTCTGCTTTACCCAGGGTGCCCGGGATACATTTGAGAACTACTACAGGAAGCAGCGGCGGAAACAAGCCCGGCTTGTGCTTCAGCCTCACTCTAACATGGTATGCCCTCACACAGTCCGAGCACATGTCCTGTTTGATAACCTCCACTCATATGCACTTCACCATCCCCAAATCACTAACAACACCTAATATAGTCGTTCAAGAGCTGTGAGGTGAGCCATTAGCCATTTTAGATGGATGCACACAAGAAACTTGACGACAACCTATAGTTAATGTAGATTCTGTAAATTCACATAGGCACCACCAGTATTAAGGTGCTTATATATAGTTTTCACAAGCTAGAAAAATCACTGGGAAAGCATATGGAACCATCATTCCAGTTAAAATATATCTCAGGAAAACACATTAGTTCTCCTAACAGCAGAGCTGAATTTCATTCCAGCTTCGTTTTTTTTTTATTTCTGTTGCTTAAGGTTTATGTCCTTACAACTTTATTGAAACTTTTTAAAGAAATCAATACTTTTGTTCTGCAAAGATGCTCTAAATTGATGATAAAACTTTCATGATAAAAATCTGTTGCAGCTAATTACTTTGGTAAATTGCTATGCAACATAATAATAATAATAATAATAATAATAATAATAATAATAAAATGAAAAATGAAATGAAAAATGAAATGAAAAATGATTTAGTTCAAAACCATCAAAAAGACCTTACACTCCCTTTATTTTTGAGCCGCAGAGTATACTGAAGCATTTGCTGAATAGTTTTTTTGATCAGTAATATGACTTATTGATGCTATAAACGTAACTTTAAAGTTTTCTTTCAAATAAATATAAAAATGTGTTTAAAATCGAGTGTATTGTATGAATAATAAAGACAACAAAAATCAAAAACAACCTGAAACAGTAAACTGCTTATCTGACTTATGTTGATAAACTCTCTCTCTCCCTCTGTCTCTCTCCTGTGGTCTCCAGCATGAAACGTTAGAGGGCTACAGGCGATATTTCAATCAGATTGTCGGGTAAGTGCAGTGCGCATTCTGTTTTGAATGGCCAAATTAACTGAAAATCAATTTTACATGCTTATAACATTCATTTTTAATATAGAAGAGAATTAAAAGAGCTGAATCCCTTTTTTGGCTCAGCGTTCAGACCCTCCTGTTAGCCAAAAGCTCCCCTTCCTCTGGCCCTTCCTGATTCTCCATCCCAGAGCTGCCGAAAAATACTCTGAGCTTCAGGATTTATGGTTCTGGGGATGTGGAGTGGCAGATTGGTGTTATTCCGAGTGTCTGAATGAGAATATTGGGAAGGCTGCTGTCTGGAATAAAGGCTTTTACAAACATCCTAATGGGCACAAAATAAGCTCAGGGCACTTGCACAGATTTTTGGCGATATTCTTGGGTAGAGGCACTGATGTATCTGTGCAGGAAAGGCACATTGTGTGTATTTGGGATATTAGGAGCATAGAAATGTTTTCTTATGATGTTGTGATGTTATCACTGACTGTATTGCTAATATATCCTTTCTCATAATCTTTGGTTTGTTTCTGTGTGTCTTGTAGTTTTTTTGTAGTGGAAGACCACATCTTGCACACCACACAAGGCTTGGTAAACAGGGCTTACGTGGAAGAATTGTGGGAACTGGCTCTTTCCAAGACCATTGCAGCTTTGCGTACACATTCAGTATGTCTGCAACATTACACACGTAACACACTCTGGGCAAGGCAAGCAATTGCACTTCAATTTAATGCATAATCTATTTATTTGAAGATATTTTGACATACTGTATTTGGGATTTGAAACATTTGCTAAAGTAGTCTTTTTTTGCGAATATTTGATCAAACATGTTGTAACCTGTGTTCCACAGGTCAGACTAGTATTAGTATTTTAGCAATTTTGAACCTTTGTAATGCAACACTTCATAATAAAATAAATTTATGAAAGGAAATGAGGGTATAATATCTCAATAAAGTTATATATTTTGAACGCCGGTTTGACATAATTATTCTCTCTTGTATCTCTCCAGTCTTATTGCACTGATCCAGACCTGGTTTTAGATCTGAAGAATCTCATAGTGCTGTTTGCAGACACACTGCAGGTAAGACTGGTAATAAGGGTGTACTCACGCTAGGCACGGTTGTCTTGAACCATGCCGGGACGCGATTGTCCTCCCCTCTCCCCCTCAACCCTGCACTCACATTGCATTTTTTGCCTTCCGAGCCTGAGCATGCCTGTGTCATCGATGATGCGATTGTTCAGTTTATCAGAAGAGAAGTGCTCTCACTCCATACAATTGCTTTAGTTATAATCTTTTATATAATTTTAGGTCGTTTGATGTGCAGTGACACACAGTCAGATCTTTTGCCAAACAGATCCACCAATTTTGATGCTCCTAAATATTCATAAAAAGTCATTGTTCTGCACGTATTAGGCGGTTTGCTGAAGGTGGCAGCTGACATGCAGTGAGGGGTTTGTGTCTTTGATAAACTATGACAGTTCACGTACTTTGAAATGTAAGAATGATTAATAAATCCATAAGAAATAGCCCTTTAAAAGTGACGTTGAGTCTTTAATAATAATAATAATAATTCCTTACATTTATATAGCTCTTTTCTGGGCACTCAAAGCGCTTTACACAATGGGGGGGATCTCCTCATCCACCACCAGTGTGCAGCATCCACCTGGATGACGCGATGGCAGCCATTTTTTTTTTCGCCAGACCGCACACCACACACCAGCTGATTGGTGGAGAGGAGACAGAGTGATTAAGCCAATTATGATATGGGGATGGTTAGAAGGCCAGAGGGCAAATTTGGCCAGGATGCCGGGGTTAAACCCCTACTCTTTTTCGAAGGACATCCTGGGATTTTTAACGACCACAGAGAGTCAGGACCTCGGTTTAACGTCTCATCCGAAAGACGGCGCTCACTGAGCAGTATAGAGTCCCCGTCACTATACTGGGGCATTAGGGCCCACACAGACCGCAGGTTGGGCGCCCCCTGCTGGCCGCACTAACACCACTTCCGGCAGCAACCCAGCTTTCCCATGTGGTCTCCCATCCAGGTACTGACCGGACGCAGCCCTGCTTAGCTTCAGTGGGCGACCATGTGAGAGTTGCAGAGAGCTAGCTGCCGGCTTTAGTTTCTCGCTCAGGTGAGATTTGCCCTTAAACTACGAGCATATAGTGCCAAAGCCCAAATGAACCACACTCTAACATAGGGGTGTGAACAATTATCGTGCCATCGATTTGGTTCAATCCGATACCTCGATGCGTTGACGATGCTTTCCATACACAATTTGATATTTTACTTAGCAACACAATAATTTGTGTATTAAAATGTATAATTTTTTAGATATATTTAAATTTATTTATTATTTCTAATACAATTTTGTCCTTTAATACGAGCAGGCAGATATATGTACTCTACCTTTAATTTTACCTGCTCAAAGAAAACAGCTTTTGAATGTATCAAACAAAACTAAAGTACATGCACAGAGCAGCATGAGCATTTATGGAAAATAAACATTGCAAATATTATCTCGCTTGCTTTTTGCCCAAACAGCTATGAGTGATCACACACACAACAGAAAAGGCTGCAATTGGCTTAAATGGTCAACACGGCTCTGGTGCTGTTGCACTGTTCAGCAAACAGTGACATGGACACTGATGTTGAACGGCCGTGGCGATCACAGCTGATCCATTATAGACGATGACGCGGTGGAGAAAACTCGCTCTGCAGACACACTCGTTACTGGAACCACAAGTAACATTATTGTTGTAGCAGCGAAGAGAGGAGATAAAACATTACCTCACAAGCACGCCAGCAGGTCAAAGGGGCCACAGAGAGTGAGAGAGAATTTACAGCTTTCATTTTTTCTTAGTTGGGTTCTGATGCACTTCCCTGTCAGTGAAAGATTGTCCAGAAAACTCACAAGCAGTGAACTGTGCACAGTTATCAGCTTTAAGTAGTTGGAGCATTTTAATTTCTCGTGCAAGCCTCCCTCGCCATAGTAAACTACCACCATATAACATGTGAAAAATGACGTTAGTACATAATAACCGGTTTTGATTATTACTAAACCAATAGCGGATTGTTCGTGTCTGCATTGCGGTGCATTGGAGAAGCAATTAATTTTGACATCTGGGCCAGGGCTGGCCAACTGAACCAGGGCCCGATTTGGAGCACTCTCATCAAACGAACCAGGAGATGGGGGTCAAACATGCCTGGGCACACTTCGGAGAGCGTAGTGTGAGCACATCCTAAATATGAAAAAAATAAAAAATAAATCAGATATACTGCAGCAATATAGTGATTATTATATATTACAGTGAATATTGCACACCCAAATCAAATAAATGCAATAAACATAAATTTATTTTTATTTGTTCATTGTAATATAGCCTACAGATGGTGATAGTCACTGCTACAGTATGTACTGTTTTAATGTGTTGCTTGAAAAACAATTGATGTGGACATAAATGTAAAAACTCATTTTTACCTGCTATTCAACTGAGAGCCGCATTCATTTGGTTCTTACTTTCATCTCTCTATCCCCCCTTCAACCACCCCCCGACCCCCCCTCCTTCCCTGCAGGGCTATGGTTTTCCAGTAAACCAGTTGTTTGACATGTTGTTGGAGATGAGGGATCAATATGGAGAGATTCTGCTGAAAAAGTGGAACCAGTCCTTCAGGTGGCTTCCTGCGCTCTTCTTCTCTGTTTTTATCATGCGATTTGTCATGCGAGTCAGAATAATGATGATTTGGTTATCACCTTATGACCCTTGAGAAATCCATACTGAAGGAATTACGCTAATAGGGTTATGCCCAAACACAAGATGCGTTCAGCGTAAATCAGATTGTGTTTACTGTACGTCATTTGCTCTGCAATTCAATACTAGTTAACCATACATCCATTTTTTTAATGAGATATCCATTTTAATGCCCTATATCAAAGTACCATTTAAGGAAATTGCCTGAATCTGATACCTGCACTGCTCCGAGATTTATATTCGGACAGCTGAAGGACAGCGAAATGTTGTCCGGCCAAACCATCTGAAGTCTCTGATCAAATTACCCCCAAATGACTAAATTATATTGCTTGAAGGACAAATATTTTCTTCGTTTCAGTTCTGGGATCCATTTAAAGAGCATTGAATCCCAAAAAATGTCAATTCATTGGTAAGAAAAAAGATGTTAAAGCTCCTTGGAGGGGAATAGTTGCGATTTGTTAGGTTGAATTTTGAGAGCGGATGACAGAGAAAGGTTATGGTAACCTTGCTGGAGTTGTTTTTCAATCCCCGTCAGAGACACTTGACTCACTTCATAAAAGAATGATGCTTTGGAGTCTTCCAACATCTCAGAATATCATTACTGTGTGAACAGGCATTTAAGGAGATCTGTTGTGTCTGTTAGCCGTGACTGAGCTATATAATCCCATGAGTCCAGTCAATGTTTTTTCATATATTATTTAGTCTTTCTGTTGCCCTCAGGTTTATTATCAGTTCATCTGTGATGTTTCTTCTCACACCTTTTCTGTTTATTAGGCAAATCTTGGATCAGGACAACTACAGTCCGATTCCCGTAGCGTCCCCTGAAGAGTACCAGCGAATAACTGGCCAGTTCCCCTTCCAGGATCCAGAGCTCGACAAGGTGAGCATTAGGCACATAAGAAAGCTTTTATCCCACAGATTTTCTCACAGATTCTCTCAGTTCCACACCCTCCAGTCTCCTCAAAGACACAAATATCCTCCTGCTGTCCAAGAAGTTGATTACTAACATGCGCATCCTCTGAAAGAGTTGAGCTGTGCCATACATTTGAATTCTCCCATTGACGTCAACAAGAGCTACTGCCCAGCGCTGTTATAGTAATCAAAGGATGCTACCTTTCTTGGTGATGCCTGTACTCACACAGTTTTTCACACTGTATTTAGTAAAGAAAAGTTCATGATGTACTGGATCAACTGATTTTGTCTTCAAATGTTCAGTATTTATTTTTTCAATCACACATTTTTATGACTTTAAAACTCACAATGGGGCTGTGTAAAGCAAGGCATCTGGTATAATACACTGTCTTCCATCTAAAAAATAGTCCTGTGCCAAAAGAATTATTTAGACAACTTTACAGTTCAAGTAAACCATCTCGATTTCTGAACCACCTTGACCATCATGATGCATTAAAATGTTCTATTATATACATTTGTTTATCATGCTTTGACAGTGTCAAAAGTATGTTTTTTCTTGGGGAATATGTCTGAATATTTCTTGACTTTCATAAAACTTCATGTATAATTTGAAGTGTTTTTAAAACAGAAAGGTGCTGCATTCATACATGAGTCAAAAATGATTTTTTATGTTATATGGACACAAAAACACACTATTTAATGGGATAGTTTAACAAAAATGTAATTCTGTCATTGACTCACGCTTGACTTGTTTCAAAGCAGTTAGAGTTTTTTTTTTTTACTGTTGAACACAAAAGAAGATATTTTCAAGATTGCTGGAAACCTTTAACTATTGACATCCGCACTAGTAAAAACAAATACTATGGAAGTTAATCGTTACAGGTTTCCAACATGATTTAAAGTCTTCTTTTGTGTTCAACAACAAAAAAAAAACATCTCTAACTGGTTCGAAACAAGTCAATGGTGAGTAAATGATGGAGGGATTCCATGCAAATGTCAACCTTCCATGAAAAACATAAAGTTTTCACCAAAATAGCAAAACCCTTTCTAGGTTTTGTGCGTAGGCTTGAATTTTACAGTACTGTAAAATACTCAAAAATGTCTGTGTCAATGTTTTCAAACATTTATATTAGATTTACCAAAGTCACAAAAGTGCCAGTTTCGCATTTGTCACATCCATAACAAAGCCTTTTCCTCATGAATGCAAAAATGTTAAATAAAATAAAATCAATCCTTTTTGTCATATACTGTAGAGAGCCAATTATTATCCTTTTCATTAGCATTATTTCTTTTATGTTGTACATTTTAATTCACAGAATTTCTACAAAGTATGTTGTTTACTGTAAACTCGCAAACTTCTTTGGTCACATTCATAACACGTGTTTATTTTCCTTATTTAAAAATTTATACAAATTGATATTTTTCTGATCCCATAACTCTGTGGTTAGTAGTTTTGTAAAATATAAACAGATGTTTCAATATAATCTCTGTATAAGTTTTTACTGCAAATGTCACATCCATACCGCTGGAATTGCTTGATGGCAGAATTGGAATTTTTATGTAAACTATCCCTTACTATCTAGGGAAACAGACCAGTGTGGGATACAACAATGTTGACTTTTTCAGCTTTCCAAAACACCTGCTTTTTAAAATTATTATTATTATTATTTTTTTCCTTTTTCAAAACAGTTGAGAACAAAACAAACAAAAAAATAAAAATAAAAAAATGTAAAAGAACATGGAAAGATATACAATACAGGTGTCAAAGGTCAGTACTTCCATGTCATAAACCTCTTTAACAATATCATACCATTCGCTTACAGATGGAGGATCTTCCTTGAGCCATTTCTTTGTAATTGCCTTTTTGTTAGCTATTAGTAGTGTGTTAAGAAGATATACATCATTTTTTGGTGTTTCTGCAGAGTAAATTCTCAGGTACATAGTTTTAAAATTACATTCCAGATTCAATCCTAATATTGCATTTATCTCTTTATTTAAATCTTGCCAATAGGTGTGTATAATAAACACCTGCCTTTTGTAGCGTAGATTATATATTTGTTTGTAATATATTTGTATGTATTATTATTTTAAACAGATGCCTTTTCCAAAGAAGCTGCCATTTTCTGAATTTGTGCCTAAAGTATACTCGCAACTCAAAGAATTCATCTACGCCTGTCTGAAATACTCCGAGGACTTGCACCTTAGGTAAGAATGGGCGAATGCGCTCTAAACTGTTTCACACCTGCTAATACAATCCTCCCATCCAAATGTTCTCATTAGCAAATCACGCTGCCTGGATGCCACTTTACATTCCTATTTTTGAACTGCCTTTTTTTAACCTTTCATTCTTCGGTTATGAAACGAATAAACCCGACCCCATTGTCTTTGTCTGTTCCCTTGAGCAAACCGGTGAACTTCAGAGAGGAAGTTCCATCAGCAGCAAACAGTTTCTGTGTGTTTTCCTAATTAATTGCATGCTTGGTGCTAGTGGGTGTTATTTCAAGGAATTTCTCCCAGTGTTGACTGATCTCTGGTCAGTTTATGAGTTCTTAGAATTACTGATGAGGTTGCCAGATGCGCCGGGCTGTTTAGTGTGGCCTACCCTGAATTCCCAGTCTGCAGACTGTTGGACAGAGTCGACGGCTCTGCGAAATGGCGCTTCGGTATGATCTCCCTTTATGATTTTTCTCCGAAGAAAGGTCCATTTCACAAGTGCAGAAAACAAACAGGCACTCTTGGATTTTCAAATGAAAGACCTGTTTAGCAACCTGTTATATAATGTCTTTGAGTAAATTGAATTAAGGCAAGTATCACGTTTCTTATTGCTCATACTTAGGATATCCTGCATATTAAGGCCCATTTCAGACAAAATCAGGCCAAAACTAAGTTCATTTTAGTAATTTAAAGTGGCTCGCCAAATCAAATTTTCCAGAAAATTTAGCTTAGTTTGGAAAACACCTGCAAACAGCCATTGGTCCGTGGTAGTTGTGTAATGGGTAGTTGAGACTCTGAGACTTCACCTTCTTCACACTAGAACAATACCTATAGCCACTATCTTACTGACTAGTTATTCTAATTTACAGTATACGTCTTTTTAGGTAGTTTATCTTGTATTTTATATACTATTATGCTTATTTTGTTGTATATTTCTGTACAGCACTTTGGCTCACTTACGTGTTTATAAGGTGCTCTATAAAGTGAAACCCATAGTTATAAGAATACATAGCCTCGCAATGACCAGATTTTGTCTCACATTTACTCTACCATTTATTAAATAACAGTTCATACCGTAATACAGCATAGACTCCTTAAGTTGATTAACATAATTGAATTCATTTACCACATTAAAGTCAGAGATGGCCCAAGAACTGTACATAAAACTAAGAAAAGAAAATAAGGTGAAATATATAAAAAATGAGAATTAAGAATTAAAAGCACAAGAAAACTGTGGTTAGGCATTGAATTCTGCAGCAGTGTTAAAACACTTCATCAAATACTTATAATTGATCCCAGTGGGGGCATAAATAGTGAAAATAATTATAATTATCACTAAAAAAATATTCATATACCAAAGTAAAGTATACAACTGAGGATGAATTAGCAACTAAACTTGCAGGAAAACTTCAATTTGGCAAAATACAATTTACTACCGTACAGTACCTGTAAAACCAATCAAATATTCAAACCAACGTAAAAGAGTCCTGTTATCCACAGAACAGAGTCAGTACTGTGGAGGGCTTTAAAGCCAGACTGGAAAATGATGTCAATTAAATGTTAATTAAAAAAGAAAAATGAATAAATTAACCTATTAAAATTTAAAATAGTTTTTATTGTGCAAATTAAACATGTACAAATAGACATCACCTATGTGCTATTAGATTGGAGGTTAACTATGTCTGTATATAATTCATTAATTTTCTTTTCGGCTTAGTCCCTTTATTAATCTGGGGTCGCCACAGCGGAATGAACCGCCACTTTATCCAGCATATATATGTTTCTTTATTTACAAGATAAAAACCCATTGAGATCAAGATCTCATTTACAAGGGTGACCTGGCCAAGAGGTCTGCAACACACGACTTATGGGAAAAAATAAATAAATAAAAATTAAATAAAAATAGTAAAATAATAATATTAATAATAATAATAAAAATTAAGATAATATAAAAATAGTTTAGTTGTTCAGCTATAACACTTTACAATATATTAAAAACACATACATTGAGAAATGGACAGTTGTTGTTTGTTAAAAAGGATAGAGCGAAAAGATGTAATTGGGATGAGTTCAGACATTTTTAGTTCAGACTGAAGAGTATTCCAGGATGAGTGGGCGGCATGACTAAAGGCTTGCTTCTCTATTTAAGTTTAAACCCGGGGAACAGTCAAATGATAAGATTGACTTGAACGTAGTGCATACTGGCTTTTTGATTTCTGAAGAAGGGAACTTAGGTGTGAAGGCACCAGTCCCAGAAGAGCCTTGTAGACCAGAGTCATCCAGTGAGTGTACCTTCTTGTGTTCAAAGAAGTATATGTTTTTTACGTAGTGGATGCCCTTCCAGCTGCAACCCATCACTGGGAAACGTGTGTATATAATAACTTAAATTATAATTTGTCATTCTGTTGCACCGTATAAGCTTCTGTCGTGAAAACATATTCCTCGTATATGTGAGCATACCTGGCAATAAAGCTCTTTCTGGTTATGATTTAATTGTAACTTAAACTTTATTAGATTGTGATGCAATAATGTACACCTTTTGTAAAGCGGCTTTGTAACAATAATTATTGTAAAAAAAAGTGCTATATAAATAAACTCGAATTAAAAACTTGAATAATAAATATAACATTATCATCGGTGCTAATATAATTTTCATTATAGTTTTTGTTCACCTCGGTTTACTACTCAATCTTCCAACTTTTGCGTGAATATCTGTAACCATTCATCTCTCAGCCCCCCTTAACCCCAGTCACGTCGGGTTGTGATGTGATATCTCACCCCTTTCTTTTAATCTCCTGAACGGAACAGCAGGTCAGAGGGGTCAAGACTAAAGGTCACTGTCTGTTGATCTATCCCTGGGATTTTCCGTCAGCCTCCTCATGATTGAGCAATGTACCAGGATGATTCCTCCCAATAGTTATTGTTTGATGTTCCTTGTGTCTGGCTTTTTTTGGTTTTTTTGGTTCGGGTTATTTTAGAAGCTGATGTCTCACTTGAGGATCCTAATCATTACATGTATTTTCTGTATTTTTCTGCAGTTTAGAGGTTTACTGAGGAAATGAGGGAATGGAGAATATGTAGATACCTGCATCCTACCAAATTACACCACTATTATCATCAGCATTAGTGATTATGATGCTGTCTAGCCACTCAGACGCGCATAACAATGTCTCTTTTACAGTGGTTGGATAAATGATGTCCACGATAACCAGTAAAAAAAATACTTTGGCCTATTTTTAAGCGATAATTGACTTGACCAGGACTACCTGTGCTGTCGGAGTATTGTTTTTGGATTGACTTTCTCCAATCACTGCTAGGAATGACTTTAAATGAGCAATAATAACTTTTTCCTGTCTGACAGAGTCTGTGCGTGCTAAATTCTTCTCGACTGTCCAGATCCTGTAGCAGCTCTGGATGATGATGGTGATGTTTGGTTTATATCAGAGGTGTCAAAGTATTTGGAACGTGCAAGAGTCCAATCCTGTCTGCAGGATGATTTATGGGAAAAATATGCAAAAAACATTTGCATGTAATAGTGGAGTATGATTCTTGAGATACAAATATTTAGTGCCTTCAGTGATAATATGATCATTTTTGTTGCCAAAAAGCTCATTTATAGTCCCAATTTGTTAACTGCGTAATGAAGACATTAGCTATGTTTCCATCCAAAAATGTGAATGAACTTTATGCGTAAAACTTGATTATCGCATAAAAGACGTGCGAATAAAGCAGCGTTTCCATCCAACCAGTCAAAGCGGACAAAATCGTCACTTCCTGATTAACTGGCACCACATATAAACAGTTAAAATGTAATTTGCTGCAGTAGGAGAAGCTGTGTCAATCTTTTTTTTTTAATTTATAAATGACACGCAGTGAACGCGCGGTGGCATTTCAGACGTGGAGCACAGATGCTCTTGATTCTCGAGGTCATTAATAATATAATAACACAACTACTTAAACGGTAAGGCGTTTTAGAATGACCTAAACAACATTTCAGATGTTTTAGGATGTACTCAGCCTACTGGTTTGTTCATTTACACACATTTTTACCATCACATAATCTCTTATAACAAAATCACATGACCTTTTTTTTAATGCGCATACTGAAATGTATGCGGTAAATGTGTTTCCATCGCAGTTTATGCGCATCTTTTCTTATCGAATAAAAAGTTTGTCCTACTTAGTTATGCGCATACATTGTTTATGCGCTTTTTCAGAATTTCAACCATTTTTTTATACGCATATCCAAAATACGAATAAAAATACGTGGATGGAAACATACCTTATGAGAATGTCTTCATAATTGAGGGTTTTGAAGTGAAAATATCTATTTATGGTTTTTATTTGAAAAGATATGATATATTTAGGTAATATCAAGCACTTGATGCCGTTTTCTCGAATATCAGATCATGAGTTTGATTATAAATGGTTTTAATTTTGATATAAACTGATTTTAAATGATCACTTTTGGATTCTATTGAAAAACATTCATTCATTCATTCATTTTCCTTCAGCGTAGTCGCTTTTTTTATCAGGGGTGGCCACAGCAGAATGAACCGCCAACTTATCCAGCATATGTTTTACACAGCGGATGCCCTTCCAGTTGCAACCCAGTACTGGGAAGCATCCATATACACTCATTCACACACATACACTATGGGAAATTTAGTTTATTCAATTCACCTTTACCACATGTCTGTGAACTGTGGGGGAAACCGTAGCACCCCGAGGAAACCCACACAAACACGGGGAGAACATGCAAACTCCACACAGAAATCCCAACTGAACCAACTCGAACCAGTGACCTTCTTCCTTTAAGGTCGTCTATTCAAGAACATGCAGAGCATAATAAAAATGCTTTCTGTTTAATTCAGTTTGATCAGTTGTGGTGTTCAGCAGTCAAATATGTTTGTATAATGAGCACTGAACCAAGCTGCTACATAGTGGTTAAACTTAAACATTGGCTTTTAAACACGCTGGGACTAATATTCAAAAATGGGGCCTTTGCGGTTTTACATTTGTATTGTGTTTTAAAGGTGTCTATACATGCATAATACCGTATGTATGTTGGCGGAGGAAGTTGTCTCATTTTTATTGGGACCCCTACCGAGACTTTGGCTACCCACTGCCTCCTCACATCCACCAGTGATGTCCTATGTGGTTTTCAGAACGTGGCCGATCCCCTTGCTCGGATGTCAGTTAAAATTCAACAATAAACATTTGACCTCTTTTGGCTGCGCTCGCAGGAGTCCGTGCCTCGGCGTGTGGGGTCCGAGGGCTCCAGATCAAGCCAGAATCCCCATATGCACAGCTAATTTAGGAACACTGTCAAATAATGGCTCGACTCACTGGATCTTTTCATATTTGACATATTTGGAAAAAATGGATTCCTATTAGCACAAGTGCGACTGAGTAAGAGGGCAATAGGCAGCCAGATGGCGTTCAACCAAAGGTCTCCAATGAGGGATTCAGGATGCTGGGTATGTATGGAAGGGTGTAGAGGAAAAAAAAAAGCCTGTTGCTATTGGAAACGGAAACCTATGATTGACACACCAAAGGCGCAAAGGAACAGCTCTGCATACAACCCAGACTAGTCCACCGGAGGCAATTAGTCTTTGTGGTCTCCCTCCGCTAATATTGAGATGAGATGCAGTCAGAGGGGGAGGAAAGGGACTCAAGTCCATGTGCAGGTGCCTGGAGACCAGACGGCGGGAATGTGTGTTTGACTCCCCCAACGCATGTCCAGCGAACTTTAGACCTCTCTCCCTCATGCATTTACCATATTAACCTGAAGGTGTAGCCTTACCCTTTGTGATGGTTGAATTGCTAATTGTGTTCACCAGTGGGAGCTGTATCTGTATCTGTCGTGCTTGCTTCATCTGTTTAGTTTCTTGTTTTCCAATGAAGTTAATTGGGCATTTTGAGTCTCCGTTGGTTCCTCTCATCGCTTTTTCTCAGATCGTTGTTTATCAGACCACCAGTTTTCACTGAAGAGTAGAATGGGTGAATAAATCAAATCTAAATGCCAGTAAAACGTCTGTGTTTAATCAGACTACAATTTCTTTTTCTGTTTCGTTGCTCCCTCCCTCCTAAGATGAGGAATAGCTGCAGGCCTTTGGATCATCCAGACATTGTCAGTTCCCAGATTATCACAAATGGCCGATGTCTTCCTTTCAATTTAAAGCCAGGTCTTACTTTTTCACCTTAGTTGAGGACCAACCAAGCCTGAGAACAATTCCTTTTGTATGGTCAGAGCTATAATATTGTGCTAAACATCGATAAACCAATGACTGTGATGCAGCATGCATGGACATTAGAACAAAACCTAGTTTTAAATGGAAGTGTAGAAGGAAACCATCTCTTTATTGGACCTTAAGCAGCTTCATCAACTTGTGATTGAATAGCACCCCCTTTTCTCTCCTTCATCTCCTCACTCTGTTCGCCTCTTGCCAAGTCAGCGGAGGGAATTCTGAGTTTTTCCCCCTGCTGAGGAGAGAAACGTTTTTCAAATTCCTCCTCTGCTTTTTTTCAACACAATGAGAGACAATTTAGAAGTAATTTGCGAGGAATGCATTTGTTGCCCAGATCGAGGGGGAAAGCTATTGCACCCTGGGCCTTGGCTCACATTGACGGACACGTTTGAGACACATTGTCCCTTTCTTTCCTTTGACTCTCTTTTTAATTATATGTGAACCGATCTATGGAGGAAGTAGAGGAAGATGCAGCTGCATTGGTGTTAACGAGCACAGGACAAAATTAGCCCCGTTTATCCATTCCCTCCCCCACCGCCTTTCAATAAAACAGAAGAGGAGAGTAAAGAAAAGTGATATCCCCCTTTTCCCCCTCGTGTTGATTTAAGCCGTATATCTGTGTGTGGTTGCGCTCTGGTTTTTGGAACATGCGTTGCTGAAAATCATTTGCATCAATGACTGCTGTCAAAGTTCAGCAAGGCCAGTAGTGTAAAATGTAGTAGTGTTCACCAGAGCTTAATCGATTTTATTGAAAATGTCCAGTAAAAAAATAATATTTGTGAAATAATTTCAGTTTAAAATATGTAAAAAAAAATCTTTGTTTTAAATTTGTAGACGTTTTTAAATTCTGATTTGATGCTCAAGGAACTATTATTATTGTCCTCAAATGTTTTTTACAATATTTTTTTGTAAACTGGAATAGTTTTTTTATTTTAACAACAAAATAACACCATTCATTTGAAAATAGAAATTGTTTTTAATTTAAAAGTGTTTACTCTCAGTACTCTCAGTATCAACAGTTGTGTATGCAATTTAAGTTAAGCACGTTCAACATTGAAAATCTCATTGACATTCAACATTGAAAACTTTTTTTAGGTCCACTGACACAGCTTCTGTCATGTACTTATGTATTTCACTCCTAATTAGATCATTTTTCATGTGCAGCTCTACAGAAATTGATGACATGATTCGTAAATCTACAAATCTCCTGCTTACAAGAACTCTCAGCCACTGCCTTCAGTATGCCATTAAGAAGAAAAACGTAGGACTGGCAGAGGTGAGTTTCTGATTTCTTCTGATTTTATGTGTATTTCCCAAACATCCTTGTTGTCTCTTGTCTTTTGATGCCACATCATCAATCTTTGCCTGGGAAACTGAAATCTGTTCCATCAATCTCCACATCTTGTTGACTTTATTTTGATGGTTATAAGTCGCAATTACTTCACTTAATTCTTAAAAGAGACTCTAATGCCAGTGACATAACAAAGAGACTATAAAGAACCAAATGCAACAAAAGCTGACTATGTTGACTATGACTATGACTATGTATGACTAAGCTGACAGCTCTATGATAAACTTAACTGACATACAACGATATTTCAAGCAGCTTTAGTGGAGCACTACTACTGTATGCTGTCAGTAAGATAAACGGTTTGCTTTTACACTCACAGAAGTCTATGCATTTTCATATTGACAGGGTTTGAAATGGACACTTACCAATCCCTGGGTAAAAATCAACTGCGGCTGGTAACAATGTCAAATCATTGGCCATTTATTTGTTATTATGTGTACAGTACCTGCACAATTACAGTATGGTTTGCTTCAACACAATCACTGCTCTGGTTTGTTTGGTTTAAAAGTAACTAATTCTAAAAGAAGTGACCAAATACCATTTTTTTTAACCAGATCCGAACCTATTCAGTTTGTTTGTGCATTCTTTTTCTGATAAATCTTTCACCCTGATGAGTTAGTAAATAAAGAGTAACTCATAGACTCCTTGGGAACTCCAGCAACCCATTCATTTGGGTATTCATACTCCATTCATACTTTATTTATTTATTTTTAAAAGCCTCTGTGTTTACACATAAGCATTTTAATCCCTCAAATGCAGATGTGTTCAGTTTAGATTGGTCCCATTGGTGATAAAATGATGAAAGAATAGCAGGGAAGTTAAAAAAACCAAACATTCAAGCTAATATACTCTTATATATTTTTATATATATATAATATATAAATAAATATATAAATAAAAAATATTTTATTGTTATTTCCAGGTAGTTTGCAAAAACAAAGTTTAACCTTACGACCTTTACGCATACATATATGTACACACACATACACCAGATCAGATATCAGGCTCCTTCCTCCCCCTTTCTCCTGCCCCGGATCTGGCAGAGGTGCGGAAGTGTGACCCAGGATCCGCATCGAACTTCACTCCCTGCACAGTGCACTATTTCTGCAGAGAGGGAGGAAAGAAAGAGTGGGTCCAAGCTAAATGTCTGGGCACAATTAGCACCAGTGCGCCTCAGTGCCTTGCTGCTGACAGGCCTGCCCTGCTTGTGGACCTCAGACTCTGTACCACAGACCAGCTAACTGAACGGAGAGCAGCTCCAGATCTGCTTCCCACAGACAGACCCTCTCAGTCTCTTTAAACATACCACCGACTTCCTCTCCATACTCTTTCCCCTTCAGAGTTACTCCCACTTGAGTTTAGCTGGCTGTTATTACTCTTACGTCTAGAATCTTTTCATATAACTTCTGTTTTTCTCTTCGACGGCTGTACTACCCTTCCTTTTGAATAAAGTTGACATTAAAAAAAAGTACTGCATTATTGCCGAAAGAGGAAGTTTGCTAAATGTGTACCTGTAAAATGTGCTGATCCACCAACATTGCTTTGTTTTGAAAGAGCACTTTGTGTTTCCCAGGTTGTTTTAATTTGACCAAAAATGCTATAAAACATCAAACATTTTAAAATTTTTTAAAGAAACTATTTCTATAAAATCATATGAATAATGAATAAAATATATGTACAGTCAATCCCAGGCAATTTTTATTTAAAGTTTTTATTCATGTGTAAATAACCACTGTGAAATAATGTAATAAATCAGTTATTAATAATTAAAGTAATTAAAAGTTACTGAATTAAAGGTGTATAAATAGTTTTGCGCTTAACTATATATATATATATATATATATATACACACACAGTATAAATCATTTTATTTCTGTGATGACAGCTGAATTTATTTTTGTATAAGTTTATGTGGTGAAATTACTTTTAATATGCAGATTATTAGATTCAATTCAGTGTTTTTGTTAAATAAAAGTGACAGTTTCTTAAAAAAATACATACCCTAAGCTTTTGAAAGTTAATCTATTTCAGTCTCTATTATAAAATGTAAACAAATCTTTGCCATTTCATGCAAGTACCAAATAGCAATAACTGTACAAAGTCAGATTTTAAAATTGCATTTGATTCCCCAAAGTTGGTCCAGATCATCATCAACACCACTCACCTGGAGCAGTCCTGTCACTATCTCGAAGAGTTCATCTCCAACATAACTAATGTGCCTCCTGACACCATAAATGCCACAAAGCTCTATGGAACCTCTACCTTCAAGGTATTTCTTTCCTCCCACAGAAGATATGAATTATGATTTAATATTATTGCAATACCTGTTGTGTCTGGTTAGGATCTCTGGTTGATTATGGTTTGCTACTCTCTGTATAGGATGCAAGGCACGCCGCTGAAGAGGAGATTTACACTAACCTGAATCAGAAGATTGACCAGTTTCTGCAGCTGGCGGATTATGATTGGATGGCAGCACAGGGTGGTGGGCAGGCCAGTGACTACCTGAGTGACCTCATCGCTTTCCTCTGTAGCACCTTTGCAGTGTTTACTCACCTGCCTGTGAGTATTTCATCCACAGAAGCATTCAAGTTATTATCATTTTTATTCATTTAATGAATTCACTTTTTTTTGATAAGGCTTTTTTGCACTTGATTATATAATTCTTAGGTATAAATTAAATATTTTTTAAAAGGACAGATGAATATCTAATACCTAGTCCCACACGGAATCTGCACGTGCAGAATTCCGCAGATTTCCGCAGATTTTTAGCTCATCATTGTTTCTGTTTATTTACTTCTGTAAATGTGTGAAAATTTATATTTATTCAGTTTTTAAATTAATTTCAGTAATAATATTGACTAATATTAAAGTGTTCATATGATTTGTTTATAACACAGTTTGTAAAGTAATATTTTCTGCCTTTTAGTAATATTTTAGTAGATATAGAGAGACTTGTAGTAGAGAGACTTTAGTACTAGAGAGACTTGCTTTGTTAACCAAATAAAGCGGATCTAATTGGATTCGCATTGTTAACATTAAATAAAAGTTAAAAAGGTATTACATTTTATTTGATATATTAAGGTTTTAGTTATGATACTCCCAAAATCACTTTGCTTAGATTAGATTTTTAGCAAAATTCTGCGCAGAAATAGCAAAAAATGTCTGCAGATTCTGTCTGGCCCTACCTATACCTAAACCTAACTGCTACCTTACTAAATAATAAGCAGCAAATAAGGAGTTTATTGATTTAAATGTTTTAATAGTTTGTTAATGGTGAGAATTGCACCCTAAAATAACATTATTATTAGACTGAAATTAATATTTTCATTTGGTAATGATGCCAAATATTGATGGGAAGTGACAGTGACAGGCTTTTGCATTGTAAAAAAGAAAGTCTGTTCATCTAAGATTGCTAGAAACATCACTTTGTCAGATCGTGTCATAGAGAAAATTCAGCTTTGATGGATTAAATAACATTTTAAAATATATAAAATATAATAGTTTATTTCGTGAAATGATTTGGAATCGATATTTAGATTTTATCTAGTTACGTTTTTAGAGTCTTCTTTCAGAAACATTAAAAAAATCTCACTGTACCCAAACTTTGAAGAGTATCAGTCTACAGTATGCAGTATTTGTTTGTGTGCAGCCTTCAGACACTCACTGCGTTTCTGTTTTGCTTATTTGTACGTTTTATACATCAATAATAGTCTTGCGTCCTGTTATCCTCAACCCTATAATCCATTTCTTGTACCAAGCGTACTTTGATTGAGCCTGTAGTCTCCCTTCTGTGACTCTGTCGCCTTAAAGCAGATTGTACTCACTGTACACTTGAACTTTGAGGGAAGGCTAAGTATTGTCGTTGCTAGTAAGAGGATTGCAGTGTTCTGGGTTCATGAACCCCAGTGTAGCTCAGCTGACATAGAGTTAAAGAGATCGTGTGGCGCGACCTAAGGTTTCAGCTTCAGTTAAGGAAGTCTAGCGCTGGCACAGCCCGGTCTTGACCCCTGTCATGAGGGATTTCTGATAATCAAAGCTTTTAAGAGTTTTTCCCTCTTGCAGGCCTCAAGCAAACACCTTCCTGTGTCTGCATGACTGGCTGGGATTGTCTCTGATCCAGGGCTGGTGGCAGTAATGCTGCTTCCTGCGCTCCTGTAATCTCTTAAATTCCTGACTGGCCTTTTTCTAAGCTTTCAGTAACAGAGAAGTATGACTGTCTTCAGCCCGCTGCAAAACAACCCTCACATTGTTGGCTAGATTTCACCAACAGGGGGCAATGTTTGTTCGACCCCAGGTCGGGTTACGGTCAGGCTGAATGTCTCACTTTCTCCATCAGCGCATACACACACATCAACAAACCACACACGTACAGTCAAATGGTTTTCTACTCTTCCAGATATGCCTCTTACATTATTGTGTTTGCACATTCCAACTCTGCATGTTAACGTATTGCATTCTGCTTCACTCAGCCCCGTCCTCGCAGCCTCACCATGTCCTCCTCACGGTTTTCAGGAAAGGTCAAGAACTGACCATTTGTGCGTGTGCCATCAACTTCACAGCCAAAAAACTCTGATAACGTGTCCAAAGCCACAGTCCCATCAGTCACGCTCGCTCGCTCAGCCTCTCCCACTTGACCACAAACCATCTTTGACACTCTGAGGGACTTTCAGCGTTGATCGTAAACGCTTCAGCCAAGTTGATATGGGAGAGTGCGGTTGACCGACTTCACATTTGAACCCGTTGGGAGTCATAAACTCGACCTTTGACCTACATTTTGTCTCTTGTCTATCTTCTATAGGGCAATGCTATAGAGCACGCCACATTACCGGTGAGTATGGTTGCAGTGTGGCCTAACTTCAGGCATAACATTAGCCATTTCTCGTGACAGTACTTCAGCATGCTGCCTGGTGTTCATCTGACCCACTCATAGATGTTGTGTGCATTTTTAATGCCTGTTATGGAACACAAATGAGGCGTCTGAACTGTAATTTGGTGCTGTTTTGTTTCAGAGGTTCATGAAATGTAGATTTCCACTTTAGAATTCATCTAAATAGTTTAGTTTTATTGACTAAAAGTAAACTAATAATTTAGATAAATAGTTAGTTAATAGTCATTTTTTGTGTGTCCTAGACCAGTGTTTCTCAACCACGTTCCTAGAGGACAACCAGCTCTGCATCTTTTCCATGTCATCTTAACCAAACACACCTGATTCAGATCATCAGTGTTGGTGGTCCTCCAGGATCGTGGTTGAGAAACAAAAGTGATAAAATGTGGTCAAAAGTGATATTGGGATAACTGGTACCCCTTTACTTGAAGGGGTGTTCATAAGACTGTCGTGACACCTTTATAAAATTGGTATTACACATGATGAATATGAAGGAAATTTTATGCATGCTTATGACCACTGACATCAAGTACAATTAGTTCAGTTATGAATTTTTAAAGGCAAAAGTGGCATTGTTTGAGATGTTTTTGTTATGACAATTTTACTTAACCATATATATCATGGCCGGTCGTTGTCTTTGTCATGACAACTTGACATTACCAAGACTGGTAATCATAAATCTGACATTAACACGAATGTCATGAAGCCATTATAATTTTTAAGAATATATTTCTGCTCATTTTTAATTAACATGAATTTGTCATCAAAACATCTCATTAAAAGTGTCATTACTCTGTCAAATAGTTCTACAACAGCATTTTTAGTATTTGCTGATATTTGATAAAATGTTTATAACAAATTAAATTTGCACCACTTTAGTTGAGACCTAAAAGCATGAATGATGTTATTATAAAATTCATGACACAGTTATAATGGCACCATGACAAATGTTTATGACAAATTTATAACAAGTTATATTGTCTAAATTACAGTGTGTTGGTAATGTCAAGTTGTCATAACAAAGATATATCAAACAATGTTACGTTGCAATTAAAATGTCTTAACTGAACCAATGACACTTAAAGGGGTGGTCCACTACGATATCATATTTTAAACTTTAGTTGATGTGTAATGTAGCTGTGTCAACATAAACAACATCTCTGAATGTAAGACACTCAAATTTCAATGCAAAGGGAGATATTGGCTATTACAGAGTTAGCTTAGCAAAGTTCATAGTTCATTCATAGTTATGACGTGCCATATCATGTTTATATAGGTGTCATGACAGTCTAACGAACAGCCTTTGAAATAGTGTTAACACTAGCACTTTTCTTGAAGGGGTTGTTCATAAGGCTGTTTGAGTTTTGATTAACGTTGTTAATATACTATTAAAAGATTACTGATCAAATAAAAATGAAAGCAATTGAATCTTAATACTACTGCTTATACTGTAGTCAGTCTACACTTCTTGCATATTTCATGTAATCTTTTTTAAAATAGATTTTTGCATAGTGAGATAAAATATTATGTGTAAAATAAAAATTCTTTAAGCTATAGTTTAATTTTTTGCTGAAAATTTTTGTGAATTCACTTCCTCAAATAAGTGTTTTCATCTTCCAACTATAACTTGTGGGGCCGTTAAATGGAAATATTGTACAAACATCCCCTCCAGATATCAGTTTTGGCCACTGTGTTATGTGTAAGCAATCAAGCCTTTTAAAATGCAACAATAGATGTTTACAGCGACAACTTAAAGCAACACATGACAGCAATTAACTGAGTTTAGGCCTGTATTAAACACACAAGACCCACTCATATACGCTTAGGAGAGAACAACAGGTACTAGTAAGGATTTGAATCCTGGAAAGAGTTCTTGGCTTTGGTTTTACAAAAGCGCTGAGACGAATAAAAGGCACACTTTTGTAATCTCATGATGTCAAGTCTTTCCTGAAGTCTATTGGAAAAATAATACTTCTCGATGGAACTGTATTATTGGCAGGGCATTTAGGAAAGTGGAGCCTTTTTTGTGCCATAACACGCTGTTTCGACGTGGTGGTCTGTTCATAGACTGACATGCTTCAGCAGACGTGTTGTGCGTGCGTGTGTTTGTGTGTGTGTATGTGTTTGTGTGTAAGCTCAACATTCAGTGTGTCATTATTGAGCTGATGCTGGCAAGATGCTCTGAAAATGTGGCAGCTCATACGAGGAGCCTTATCTTGAAGTGTCTGATATAGCCACAACAAAGACATCCAGTCGGCCTGCTAGTACCACTGGATTTGTCTTTCTTATTTAATTTGGAACTGGTTTCAGTCTTGATTGTTACTGATTAAATGTATGAGTGGGATCACATGAGCTCCCATTTCTGCTCTCACATTTATAATCACATTAACGCCACTCCACGTTCGCAGGAAGTTGAACTCTGCTCAACTTTTTTGCATTATCATTGGTTGCTCATGTTGTCTTAAACCACCAGCATTGAAAATTATTTCATTTATTCAAATAAATGTTCTTTTAAGTAAATGAATACATCTATTATTTAAGGTGACATTAATTTGATCAATAGTGACAGTAAAAACTATATAGTTTTAAAAGTTTTATATTATTAAAGGTATAAAAGTATATTATTAAAAGAATGGTGTAACACAGAAAGACAGAAGAAGTAGCAGTTAGTATCAGGGGTTGTTTTTTACTCAACATAATGAGGTGATTTTGATCATGCTAGTTCGTTTTTATATCAGACGTCCTGTAGAATATTTAAAATGGACTACGCAATTACTGTTTTTTTTTTCATTCGTATAACGTTTATTTTTTATGATTTCAAATTTTCTTTAATAAGTTAACAGTACCAGCAATTTTTACATTTTGACATTTTTTTTTAACGTCCCCTTTTCCTTCTACTCCCCAACAGCATCAGTTACAGTAACTAGATGTTGCTTTTCGTATAGCATTTATTACATTTGAAAGAAGCATTTTGATTTAAGTGTATTTAGCTGTTCTCTCTTATCACTTTTCATGGAAACTCACTGAAATCTGAGGCAGGAATGGGCTGCTGATTGACGGTGGAACTGCAAGTCTGTTTTTACAGCCTTCCGTTTTTGTCGGTTCACCAAATCAGAATAATCTTTTAACATGTAATATTACTACAACAAATAAAATATATTTCTGTTCTGAAAGGAAAAATGTATTTCCCTGATGTGAAACATCCATTGCGTTTAGCTGACAGAAATCTTGTAACGTAATGTATTCAAATTCACATTTTATTTGTCCTATACACAGTATGATATGCAGTGAAATGCTTACACAACCATTTGTGATCTTAAAAATATTAACAAAAATAAATAAATAAATAACAATAAGAATCTAAATTATGGAGAAACAGAAGTTATGCAATAGACAGTCAAAGCAGTTCTAAAGTATTTAAAGACTTATATAAAGAGTATGTGGCTGTAGAAAAAAATTACAAAGTATAAAAATATAAAGGAGCTACATACAATTATTTACAGCACATTAGAGACTCTATAGATGAAATGCAATGTACACAAACCCATATTTCATAGAAGAAACGCTCCAACTTATATTTTCAAATGCATTTGAACAGCCACAAAAGAACACATGTTCTGAGCTCACTGACCCATTTCTTAAACATTGTGTTCTTAAACACTCTGTCATTTGCTTTGTCTGCTTTTAGAGTTCATATGGAAATTGCAAATGTAATTCTGCAGTTTTAGATCAGTATGAGATCAAAAGTAAAGCCCTGTCAG
Organism: Danio albolineatus; assembly: GCA_903798035.1. Lineage (NCBI taxonomy): Eukaryota > Metazoa > Chordata > Actinopteri > Cypriniformes > Danionidae > Danio > Danio albolineatus. The sequence goes on along the minus strand of CAIGQQ010037820.1, from coordinate 3,565,076 downwards.
CTTAATGTTTTGCTAGTTCTGTTCTGTTTCACCCAAATTCAGCTTTTTTTATTTCAAATGTTTTCAAGTTAAGTCGAGCTTTATTGTAACTCCGCTACATGTGTGGACATACAGAGGAACAAAATGTCATGTCTCGTGGGACAACGGTGCTACATAAATTAATCATGAATACAAACACAACACTAGCTATTAAAAAAAAAATTGCATAACTAATATATACTATTAGATACTTAACTGTACACAGAAGACAGGCTATACAAGTACTTTTACATGGGACTGAACAATGTTGTGCAGGATATTGTGCAAGAGAGGTATTAGAGCTGAATATTGTTCAAAAAAGTTATTTAAGATTGAAGCAAGCAGTGCACATGATTGTGGTACATTTATAGTAAACATGGTTTTTATGATTAAGTTTAAGTAATCAAAATGTTTTCATAATCCATTGTGCAAAATGCATTTATAATCCACGAATCATGAAACATATATTAACATATGACAAAAATGTATTAGTTTTAAACGATTACTTTTTGTTATTGTAGTCATTATGATACCAAATCATTGCTTATTTAAAATATTATAAAATACTATAATCTCGAATGTCAGTTGTGTCATCAATTAAAACTGAAATTTTCTTCCCACTGATCGTCATCACACAAACATAAAAGAGATTGTTGCCGTTGTATTTGTCAGTAAATGAAACCATCTCAAGAACAGGCATTTGCAAATGAGGTTGTGGAAATTGTTAAATCCAAAAATTGCCAAATTCCATGACAATCTCTGACAATCATACAATAAATAACATTTTTATGTTTAAATTTCGTGGTTTCTTCTGTATTTTCTACACTGTGGAAATCATAGGGCCCATGCATTCACCTGCCTCCAAGAAATTACAGAAGTAAACCGAACAGTTGGCTTAAAATCTCAGATGTAAATGGGAGCGTGTACTGTTTCTATTGTCTGCTTGTGTGTAAAAATTGGAGTCACAACCGCTGTTGCCATTTTGATCCCACAAAGCATCATCCATTTTTCTGATCAAAAATTTCTCCTGGCTTTTGTTAAAACCTTTGCAAACAGCACTTTTATTCATTTTTTTAAAGAAAGGTGTCAAAATGTGTGCTGGATATTGTATTTGCTTTCTGGCCCGCAGCGCGGTAAGCTGCAGAGGCCCAGAGGTAACCGAAAGGCCTTCCATATCAATATCATCAAGCACCTTGTAAGGAGAACACTATTTGTCATTATTTACTTAAAACCCGATTTGAGCTCCAAACGCATTGGCTGCCGTCTCTGTTTTCCCGTTGTGTTTGTGAAATGCTGGAACGGCGCGGCATGGTGTCGGGAAGTTCAACACATATTATCACCCTTCCTCCGACCGGAGCGTAATCAGCGCAGACAGGCATCGCTTCTCCTCGAGCGATGGTCTCTGCTTCTCGTTAAGATGTCGTGAGTGTACATTCGATGTTTTAACAAACAGGGATCGTGTGCGTTGCATAAATAAGCGGGCACGTTTGAAATATAGTGCGCGTTGAGAGAGACCTTTTGAGTTCTCTCAGGGGTCGCCCGCATGTGGGGCTTGTTTGCAAAAGTGTTGTGACGTTTCAAGCGTGTTATTAAGAAATCCATCCCTGGCCCAGCGTCTAGAACCCCTTGTTCTTGTATTCCTCCTCCTCTTTATCTCTCTTTCCTGCTTTATTATTGTTTCTCTGTCTGACCCACTGTACCATGTGTTCTGTTTATTTTGACAGCCAATTGCTTTTGAGTAGTTTTTAATGAGGGCTTTGATGAGCCTTTGTTTAATTAGGGGACTGGTGAGGAGGCCTCGGACTGTTCACTCATTTCACCCTTTCCTCCCCTCGCTTTTTTTTGTTATAAATTTTGCTCCCTCCTTTGAGCCCCATCGCTAATTGTTAACATTCCCCTGCCCTGAACTGTAAAACAAATGTGCTACTGTGAGAGGAGTGTGCCACATGAAGCAGAACTGTTTAAATCAGACCCTAAACACACACGTGTTTGAACGAAGGCTCCTGTGTTTAAGTGTTGACAGTAGCTAATCTGTTCGGATTTATACATGGTTGGACGAAGATGGTAAACGGACCTAATCTGAGATTAATCGCTGCTTAATTTGCCTGTGATATGTTTCGAGTCCACATCATTGTAGAATTACTGTTGCATTAACAAATAGTTTCCTTTAACTTAAGCCAACCATACTTAATGTATTTATTTTAAATTATTTTCAAAAGCAAAGCATGCATGATCTTGAAACGTTCAACTCACAAAGGTGTATACGAATGTTCAAGCTTTGGGAGTGTTGATAGACTCGATCTGTTTTCATCATCTTTCTAAATCCGATCTGGATGAAACATTTGACAAGAACACAATGTTCTCTTCTTTTTAGGACTAAATGGTTTTGATTTTAGATTTTTTTTTTCTTTCAGAATAGATTTTTTTTCCTCCAAGGGTTTGTTCTTTCATTGATACATTGGCTCTTTACGTATTCATATAACAGAATATTCAAGGTCTTGACATTATTGTGAATCTGATCCAAAATGTCTTCACTGACTGGCAAAAAAAAAAAAACTTGTTAAGTTTATAATAAACACATTATTAAAAAACAAATAAAGAAATTTTATGTTTAAGTTATAGTATTATTTAAATTATGCAATAAGAATCTGCACTTTACATTTTTTAAGATAATTTTATTAAAAACACTTTACAATAACAAGCATTTCCATTTAAAACTGAGATCATGAGAATAAAGTATAATGTATAATTCTGTTAATTGGACTGTATATTCTATTGTACACACATTTCTGCTTAATTGTTCTTTTTTTTTTGTGAATTAAATTGCAGTGGTAAATTTTAGGAGGCTTTCCCACCAGCATTTTTGATGCGTTCTGGTTTATTTAACGTCAAACTTCAGTTTATCTTTATAACGTGAAAGCTTCTAAACATATTCAGAGAGCTAATGTTTGCAGAATATACCTGTGGCCTTTATCTGCTGCATTGTGTTCTTTTCTCAGCTTTAATTAACCCTTTAAGACCTGCCATAGAACAATTCCGCCAGGGTATATCTTAGTATTTTTACATGCTGTGATGTCATTTTTTTGAGTAATTTCAAATGCCATATATCAATAAAATCCTTACATCCCCAACTTTAAGTTTATGTATGTCATAAATCCATATTAACTAGTTAAATAGCTTAAAAGTGCAATAAAACACAAAAAAATTGATTTAGTTTTTATTTTAGTTTTTACTATATACAGAAATAACACAAAGGTAAACCTCAAACTTGTCAATGTAAAAAACATGCACAAAACCCTTTGAGACTATATAAAACTGATTTGGACTAATTACATCAATTCGTTTGTGAGATACACTTATTTTTATAAACAGTGTAGACAGAACAATTCGATTGATGAACAAAAAAATCTCTACAAATTACCACAAATCGGTGAGGGTTCTGAGGGCTTTAGTGTTCAAAACGACATCAATGTAAGTAAAATAATAAGCACGATTCAGCAATACAGCAAAAAATGTAAGTTTAAAGCTATAAAAGTTTGATGTTTTAGGCATAAAAGTGAAACGATAAGAGTAAATAGTGTGTCATACTATCAGGATTATTCTGTGAAACATACAACACAAAGAAAATAGCTCTGATCACACCATCCTCCATCAGTTAATGGTTAATTCAATGCAGCACTATGCTCTCATGTTGGCTTATGGCGTTCCTAGTGATGGTCAGGGGAAAACATAGTTTTCAGGTGCTTGGGCCTGCTTGCTCGTTTTTTTGACTGAGTTCTTGTAACTACCCTGTGCAAAAGCATTTAATGAATTAGCCAAAGTGTGTATTTACTCTTAAGAGTGTTTATATTTTTTTGTCGAGTTTGAAAAGCACTTCACTCCCTCATTTCTTTCGCCTTATATTACTTTGTTTCTTTTGTATTTGCTATTTTCTGCTGGACATTCCAAAGTAATAAAAACTGTGTGAACACAATTAAGCAGGGGAAGTGGGGAACTGTCAATTTAGATTGGGATTTGAACCAGGCAGTCGAACTAAGTGTGATGAAACCTATTAATATTTTGCAAGTATTCATTTTCAGTTTGTTTTATACTGTTTTTATTTATTTATTTTTCTAAACACTTTTCTTCAAAATGTAGGCTTCAAAATCTTTGAATGCATTATTAATTCAATATAATGTAAGAAAAAAGAGCATCTAACCACCCAGTCCAGATACTTGCCAATCCACAGACTCTTATTTGTTTAAAAAAAAATGAGGCTCACCACACTGAGTTTACAAACCTCACTCCAATCAGACCAAATGATTTGTGAGTGATTAGAATGTCCCAGTAGGAGACAGGTGGGTACTTCATTCCATCATGAGGACCAGTAACAAGCCTCACTGCTTTGGCCTCTGTGATTTATTATGGCTATTAAAGATACAGAGACAGGAGGCCGGAAAACAAGCGTGTTTATTTTTTAATCACTGCAGAGCATAGCATGCCCTCTAATCATCTATAATCACCTAGTTAGTGCTTGGGCCTGATTAGTGGCTGACTGAACACAACACGCTATGCAAACATTTTTGAAAGTAATTTCTGATACTTTTGGAACTTCAGACTTTGCGTTTGGTTTTTCTTTTTGACTGAATGCAACTGCAATGTGTGTGTGTGAGTATAGCTGTGTTGACCATTCTGTTCTATTTGTTAAGCTGTAGTCTAACAAGCCTACACAAAATAGTTTTTTCTTGATTATGTTCATGTCCTATGTAGATTAGCACTTAAGTATTTCAGACGCTGGTGAAGATGGAGTATATTGATTGCACAGGACACAATTGAATGCCTCTATCCCCTTTTTTTTGGAGTGAGAGATGAACTGTGGGCTTTTCCTGCTGACCCTACCTGAACCATTCAGTCGGGTGTTTATGTGCTGTATGTTTGTCTACAATGAAGCTTTTAGCTAAGTGAAGTTCACTGCCGTATGGTGGGCTGATGTTTTAGTGATGGCGACCCTGTCCAGTTCTTGCTCTCTGATTTCGTAAGAGCAAGTTTATGTTGGGACTGAGCTGCGCTCTCAATGTGTACTAAGACCCAGAAAAGCAAGATATTCTGTCAAGTGTCATTTAAAAAAAATTATAATAATATATATATTGGCTGTATATCGGCACTGGTGAGAGGCGTGCGTTGTGTCCCAACAGTGACGATATACAGCCATATTGCACTGCTACAAGTGTGATATTGCATTTATACAACAGTTCGAAGACATAATCGTGTATATAAAAAGGAAAATCAAACACTACAGAATCAAAAATCTTTTTATATGAGAAACTACTTTCTTCAGCCATTCATTCACCTCTGCAGCTAATGTCCAAACAACAGAAACGTTGCTAATTCACCAACGTCACTTTTGTGGCAAAACATTAACCGTCTTTGCTCTGCTCAGTGTGACAGGCTGATGAATGCCAATGTGCTGTTTCTTCGAAATTATAAATATTTAAAGTGGGCACTGTCCTTATAAGTAAACTGCATAGTTGCAATCTAAACAATTAACATTCTCGCCTAAAAAGCCTAGTGAGTTATTGTTATTGTAGTGAGTTTTTTTATCTGTTGCCACTATGTGAGCGGAGTAAGAGAAGAGTGAGGAGGCTGTACGAGTTTTGATATTGAATATAGAACATCACACGCCTATCAGCCAATCAGATTCAAGAACCAGACAGACCTGTTGTACATAGCATGTATGTATATATATATGTATGTGTGCATGTGTGTATACATTTATGTGCATATGTACCTAAAAAATGAACAATTCATTTATCACTGTATTTACTAAAGTATTTATTGATCTTTTTTAATGATTATTATTGGATATAAAATGGTCCTTTGTTAGTTTTTGTTGCCTCCCAGTGCATTAACAACTTTTAATAAATGCTTGTTCTTATGTAGTTCATAGGAGTAAATACATGATCTAAATTGACCATAATTTTAAAGTGTTGCCTTTCATCATTTTTTATTTCGGTTGTTCTTGTTGTTGTTATTTTTTTTTACCTGAAAAGTCTATAAAAGACAATAGTTTTAAGGCTTTTCTGTAGTCAGAGACTAAACCTGAGTATTAGTTTGTTAATACCGGTGGTTTCTAATTTAAGAAATGGCTAAAGTGGAGTTTCCATGGAAGATGTAGTGAGATAGAAAAAGAGAAGGAAAGGATGAGATGGCTCTGAAGCAAAGAGGGCATTGTCTTGCTTTTTGTTTTTCCTTCCATTCTCTACCCATCTCACATGGATGAAAAAGGGATAAAAACGTCTTCCTTGCTCTCTAATGGATTTACTGTGTATTCTTCCCTCATTTCAGTAGATTTATGGCCCAAGTGTTTCCAGTGTGCAGGAAGTCCTCTTGTATAATGGTGTTTTGTTTTTATTTTTTGACCCCATCAGATAAAAATCCCACATAGACTCTTGGCCTTCTAGTCTGCTGTTTTCTTTCAGGTTTAGTGTCATATTAATAGCTTTGGATCTCCCCTAAAGTATTAGCCTGATTGTCAGGAAAACGCTGGACGGCAGACAAGGGCATATTTGAGGTTTTCAGCTTGGAGCTTGAATTGTGTGTGTATCTGCATGTGTGATGGTGAATGTGTATTGATGTTTAAACAGCACTGCAGTTCTCCCGGCTTAAATGTCCACCGGAGTGCTACTAAGCCTCACTTTTCTTTTCTTTTTTTTGATCACATGTAAGCATAGACTTTCATGACTGTAAATTCAGTCTGAAATGTGACTGCATTCATAAAGTCTACATTAGAGACCAGAATGCAGAATATTGTGCTGGTCAAGAGAATCCAACACAATTCACTTTGACTGATAAAAAGCAAGAGGAGAAACATGCAAGCAGTTAAAATAAATATCCATAGTTTTCCACCTGCAAGAGAAGGTCCTGCCGGAAAATACATCATATGTGAATCTTTCACTCATTTGATTTTCTCCCTTCTTTGTCTGTAGGGAAAGGTGGCTCAGACGGCATGCATGTCAGCCTGTAAACACCTTTCCACCTCCCTGCTGCAGCTGCTGTTGGAGGCTGATGTCAGGCAAGTGTCTATGGGAGCCCTGCAGCAGTTCAACGTGGACGTCAAAGAATGTGAAAGTAAGTTTGACTTTCCGCAATAAAACCCCGCTTTAAATCTGATTGCATGACTGTGCTTCATCCTGGTGTGTCCCAAATTGAACATTTCCTAAACTGGCCTGGAGACTTTTCATTGTGCCACAAATTGTTGCATCCACTGTAACTAACTTCCCCATGGCTTTCTGAAAAGTGGCTGAATGTTGGAGAAAAAGGTGAGAAGAGAGGAGTATGCACTTTTGGCTAGTGCCTGAGATTTGGCGCTTGGCTCATCTCTCCTCACGGCTTTGTGTGTGACCACAGCTAAAACTGCCTTTGAGCGCCTAACCCCAGATGGTTGATGGATTTCCCATGATCCTCAGCCAGCGCACACTATTGCACATGGGTCACAGCAGAGAAAGTTTGACCCCGTCACAAAACGGTCACATCAGTCACACTGTATGCAGCCTTTTTTGTGTGGTTTGCTTTGGCTTAACAAACAGGCTGATAAGTACCATATCAGTTAATGCGTTTTTCAATTTTTAGGGACCACGTCCTGTTGATTTGAATGCCCCCCCATACATATATTTGTATGCCTCAAACCACAAAAACTGAACTCAATAGTCAAAATGCCAATAAGGAAAGAAGTAAGCCCCCACGTTTGGTGAATGAGCTCACTGTGTTTACGGTTTTTGGAGGTTTCAGAAACGAATACAGGACTAAAATAACTTCTTAGAGATGAAACCACTTGAATGCACAGATGATGTGTCTGTGGTTGGATCTATCAACAGTTTGGATGCGTCTGTGCTGTGGTGTAGAGATGGAGGGTGCTGTGAATGCATGATAAAGAGGTGAAGTATGAGGACTGGTTAGGGAAAGATTCAGAAGGGTTGAAAATTCATTTCTTTATAAAGACAGATTATAAGCAGGCCCCAAACATGTGAAATGCAGGAAGTATGGATAAACAATAAACTGCAAGTGAGTACTCTGGATGCTGTCTTAAATGTATTTCAATTTAACAATGAAGATGATAACAGTAGTAAACTTGTAGTGTTAAAGGCATGGAAAGGTATTTTGATTGCTGCACTGCCAGAAAGCAAATGTACAAGCATTGTACATGTAGGGGTACACAGCTTGGTACGGGACAGCACCGTTAAAGGGGTAGCTTTGCAGTTCTGAAAAGTGTAAATTAGTTACCAAGGATAAGGATATGTTTTCTTTAGATATTGCTATAGACCTTTTATGGGTAAATAAGGGGGCTGTTACACTGGGGAAGCTTTTCCCCCAGATTCTAGAACTATTGGCAGAAGTGCCTGATTTTCAGTGGGTTCACGTCTCAAGAACTGGGAACAAATTTGTGTTACAAGACGTGCATATTCAGAGAGCTCAATTTAGCAGCGTTTACCTGTTGCTTTGTCTGGAGAATTTAGTTTTTCTCCTCACCCTTTATGATATCTTGCACTACAAGTTACTACAACTCACGTTTGCCTTTTCAATAACCCAACTTTAGGTCTACATTGCATCTCCATTAACACAAAATAAACACACAGCATAAACCACTGGATCCACTGTCCTTGCTTGTTCTATGTTCACCAGGCCTGGTGACCTGTTCTTATGACAAATATTTCCTGTAAATACCCAGTGTGAAAGCCCCTTAAGTATGATGATGGCAGTTTGATCATACTGCTCCACTCCAATGATATATCCATAAGGAACATATTAGAATTTAGTAAGATACTAGAATGCTTTTGTTATTACTTTTGTCTCACTTAAAGGTTCGGTGATCAGAAACCTGCAGTTTTATCTCACGCCAGCAAGAGGCTCTGTTAAACTGATATTGGCCTCTCCTGTCTGCTCTGCCTCTTTGACCTGTACAGCACCTCAAGTGGGTGATGGGACATTGAAAGAGAAAGAGCATCATGAATTGCTTCCTGTTCAGTTCAGCTGGTTTTGGGGAGCATAAAGGTCTTGACAGCTTGTCCCTGCTTATCCCTTGGGAGGTTTTTGAGCGTAGTCACTAACAGGGCTTTATGCTGGTATGTGGCAGTTAGGTGAAAGCCTAGAGGTTCTTGTTCTTAAATCTTGACGAGATGTGCTCTGACATGCGTCACATGAACCATGTCGCCTTTGCCGCCGGTCTCTCTCCTGTAAAAAGGCGAGTAGAGAAGTTTGCTAAAATCGGCAGAGTCTCTGGCCGAGATGCAGCAACAAAAGCGCGAGGGTAAGCAGTCGCTGGCTCAGCGTTTGCGGGGGTCAGAAATAAAGATGGCAGGCGTGTAATTTGCGTGAGAGGCAAGAAAGGCACGCAGCATCATGAGGTGAAAGGGATTTCTCCTGGCCCCGGCTTGTTTTGTCTCCGCGTGTCAAATGTTCCGTTTTTCAGAATGGCGAAGCTGCTTGTTTACGGGTTCCCGTCCAAAGGCACATAAAGGTCCAATGGCCCTCAGAAACCTCTACAACTCCTTAACTCCCCACACACCCCCAGCCCATTGGCTTTTCACGAGTTTTGTCGGCCCCTTCGCTCAGTACCACGCCACTGGTCTGGGAGAAGGGCCTCATGGGAATGGACATCAGGCTTTGGGTTTTGGTGTAAAGGCAGCCCCCTCGTCCTCACATATCCCCTCTATCTGGCTTGTCAGATCGACGTTGGGGAGAATTAATGAGAGTTTGATGATGATTTTTTTCCCCAAATGGGCCGCACAAAGCCGGTGGCAGACCCAGAGACATGACTCTGCTCTGAACCACCCAACTATCCCTCCACCCCCTCTGCCAGCATCCCCAAAACCTTCAAAGCCCCCATTCCATTTCACCTCCCCCACCCCCTCTGAACCTCCCCCTGTCCTCCCCTTGTCCCGGCTGTCATCCGTCTGCCAATCTCCCGCTCCATGGCGAATTCCCTGCTCTCTTTATCCCTCTCTCTTTCCCACAGGGTTTGCCAGGGCCGGCCCGGTGCCTGGCTTCCAGGGGGACACTCTGCTGCTCGCCTTCATCGACTTGAGACAAGTAGGTCTTTGTTTTTTTCCACTCCTTTTTCTTTTCTTTCATTCTTCTTTCCCCTTTCTTCTGTTTTCCCTGTTTACCCCTCAACATCCCCCCCTTCTTTCTCTTATTTTCCCCTCAATTGCCTAACCCAACCCCCTAAACTGCTATGCTAGCCATAGGTTTGTTGAAGGTTTCTTTCCTCAATGTTTGCATGTTTGTATTCGTATCTGTGGTCCCAGGGACCGACCTGATATTCACCTTATTGTATGTCAAATTTTGGTGTGGAGGTGGCCTCTAGACCTCCTTCTGTTTGGTTTAAGGTAAGAGGACGCTTTTTAGATGGTTCTTTACGGGTCATCTTATCCCATTTGCACCTCTCCATACTTGAACATTGTAGAGCTGGAGCGTTTGATCAGTAACAATTGCTCTGGCTCAAAAAACACAAACTCAAACACATTGAGGAGAACATCAAGTTGATGTTGCAATCAGAAAGGCGACAGTCCAAGGCGTTATTCTCTCATCCTGTTTTTAAATGTTTTTTATTTTAGAAAACGTTTTCATCGTGTTTTGCTTGTATGTTTGCAAAGCCGTAGTCTAGCATTTAGCACACAGTCAAGTAACAGTCCTTTTCCAAAAAACATATTTTTTTAGTTATGTTCCTCTTCAGACCTCTTATGATTATCGTTTTGGTACAAGCTTGTTCAGATTCAGGGACAATTGCAGTACAGATAAAAGATAAAAAAAATACATTGTAATATCAAGTACAGTCCTGCATGGCAGCTAACGTCTTACCTGTTGCAAAGACTAGTTAAGTTATTGAATTAGTGTTTGTGCATCTAAAGCCAATCTTACTTTAGTGAATCAACTCAGAGTTTTTAAAGAGGAGGAAGTTTTCCCATGGCTCAAGTATGGCGTGCATGGCAATTATATGGGACAGAATTTCGATTTCCACTTCTCTTTCTGCAATATTATTTTTTCCTACTCAGCTGTTTGTTTATATAAAAATAAGTTTCCCACAACCTCACAAAAAATAAATGGTTTAATATTCTATTCATGCATCAACTGTAATAAAGTAACTAGACGCATCAAGTGAATGTTTAAAAAAGGCCGTTAACACAAATGTAGCGTGTGTGTGTTTCTGAATTCTGAGATGTAGAGAGGATGAGAAACAATAATAGTGGGGGTACAAGGGTCCATATTTGGGACCCCCTCCCTCGTTGCCGAAGTGGCCAACCTGGGCGGGTGTCAGGGACTGAGAGGGGATGACGGATGGGCTGGATGCTCAGGGAGTAGTGGATGAATGAGCTGACAGACAGTGACGGATAGCTCTTTCTTCCACTAAAACAATTCCGTTTTGTCCCGCCTGCCATCATGATGCAGTGCCACTTGTTTTCCATTTAGTTTTTTTTTTTTTTTTTTTTTTAAACCTGACTTCACCATGAAGGCGCTTGTGTGGTTTTGCTTTGTTTTTTGAGAGAGGAAAAAAGAGGATGCAGAAGAAAAGAATGAACAAAATAGCCATTTTGCTTTTTTAATGTCATCTTTTGCTTTGGAACTATCATGATGCATGACTCTCTACAAAGATATCCGTCATTATTAATACTGTTATTGTCATTATAATTTCAATAGCATCCGATGGAAGTCGGTGGAAGTGCAGTTTTCTTTTAAGAGGTTGTTCTGGTGATCAGAGACGTCAGAATCATTCTGTCTGTTTGCATGTCTAGCCTTGAATACGTCCGATAAATCAACCTGAAGGGCCCGTTTGTGTCCCGGTCTCCTGGGTCCTGGGATGGGGCTACGGGTCAATCCTTATGGAGATAGACAACGAAAAAGGTCCGGAAGCTCTGGGAGGGGTTTTGGTGAGAAGCTGGAACCTAGATTCACTCTCCTATCTGAAAGACAAGAATACAAAAAGAAAATGAGAACATCCAGACTCCGCTTCAAAGCGCTTTTGACAGTGAGGAATAAGAGGATGGACGGGGGACTGACATGACAAACGACTTAATTCTTAGATGTTCTCATTCATTATACTGTAGCATTAATCTCTGCCCTTTGGCCATGTTCACATCGCAGGAGGACATGGTTGCCATGCTGCTTGGAGTGTTAAACATGGTTGCATTCTTCAATGCAAGTTTGAATTGTCAGATGTTTAGGCAGACATTATATATTGTGTTACATGCAAAATCAATGTGTAGCATAAACTTATGAAGAATTTGTAGCAACACACATGTAAAAAACTAGGGCAATGCTATTCCATACTTATACCTAAAACATGCTCCCCCCCCAAAAAAATTTTCTTTGAAGGGCTATTGCCCAAGTGACCACGTCTGTGCCTTTATTTTTGAAATTGATCTATTATTCATACAAATTGATACATACAACTTTTGTATTTTTGTAGTGCCACATAATGTTGAGAATTTTAGAAAAAAAAAACTCTTCAGACTTGAAATCGGCATGTCTTGTTTGTAACAGTATGAAATATAAATGACATCATTACTGAAACCATTGTTTGTCAGTCTTGTTAGAAACAATGATGAGGGTGTCTTGTAGAATTAGTTTTTTATTACAGCACAGCAGTGACAGTATAGAAAGCACATTTGAATTCAGAGGAGTCGTAATGCACTCCGAACATCTACAGTTCATACATTTTATACTGTTTTTATTAATTTTCCTGCTCAAAATATTAATAAAGTTATGTTTTAAATAGAAGTTGAGGATAACATCGAAAGTGAATATGTATTTTCCCACATTTTTGTTAAACTGGGTGGGAACACTAAATGGTAGAGATTAAAATGAATTTGTTTTTGGTCAGGACTTGTAGTCTTTGCCAATCCCAGAATAGTGAAGACGTTTCACTCTGGAGATACTACAGTAGGCACGGTTTTCTGAAATCTGGAAGAATGTTCTCTCTATGACAAAAAAATATCAAACATATTTTGAAGTGGAAGCTGGGTTGAAGCAGACTATACCTTCTTACAGTCACAAACATTGTATGAACATGACATTTTTAGATATTAAATATATGCATGTGAAAAGAAAGGCAACAAAAAGATAAACCTTTATTGGGTTTACTGGTCCACCAATCTGTTTTTAGCAAGTTATGAAAAGTACAAGAAAAACTTCAGATTAAAAAAATAGTGTGAGGAATGAGACATTGGTATCATAAATGGTGTGATCTACTGCATTCTGCAGTTTTATTTTTAGCCTTACATTAACAGATTATATTAGGGAAGCTTTGTGGTGATGGGAACCCTTGGCTGGCCTTCGTTTGGGAGGCCTGCTGGCCTCTGTGGTGAGGCTGGCCCCCCAGCAGTGTACGTTCTTGGGGCTGCCACATGCCTCAACTCTTACCCTGGATCTTCTGCCTTCCCAAATTCCTGTCAACTCTAAGGGTGGGGGTGGAAAGAGCCAGCAGCCAGACTTTGGTTGATGTTGAGGCCCTTGCAGACACAAGTGTTTTTGGCATGAAGGGGTGGTCTAAATATAGTTTGACTAGAGTTGGCTAATTTAATGGTCAACTGACTGTCTGACCATTTTAATTAACACGTCTGTCTTTAATTTTTTCTTTGTCACTCTTTTCTTTCTCATGTAATCTTAAAAAAGTGAAGGATTTTCATTCTTTTTTGATCATATGTTGCAAAAAGGGTCCTAGTACAGTGCTCATAGTCATGTGTTACAGGTGCATAAAAACCATGAGGCAAATTAAGTTAATATGAAATACCCATTGTGCCATAGACAGTTATAGGTGTAGGTATGAGAGACATTATTTACATCCCCTGCTGAGGTGTTTTCCACCCCACCCTACATAACCCATTTTGGGGCACTGTATAGAAGAGCGGAGGGGTGAGGGAACATTTTCCTGGTCCCATGAATTTGGGATCCGTGAAGCTGCTAAGCATTCCTGTGGCCTGTCCACAGGCATTATCCTAGAATTCCTGGAACGTTGTTAAAAGGATTCAATGTAAAATGCTTTTCCCCTCTCTAACCCCTTCCATTCCTTTCTCCAAGTCCTTGGCGGAGAAAACCTTAGACCAGTGACACCACTCCAGTCTTACACTTGCGTCCTCCTGAGCCTTCTGGGCACTTTTGTAGTGTCCATAAGATGTCCAGCTTCAGCTGTGTCTAATTTCACATTCTCTTAATCCCTTTTCTATCGTTTTTTAAATAATAATTATTATTATTTTAAAAATTCTTTTAGCTGTCATCACTTCTTTCTTTTGAACTCTGTGCTCTGAGATCAAAGTTTGCTGTCAAAGTTGTTTATGCTGGTTTGAGCGTGGTTTGATGATTGCGCCGAAACGAATGATTGAAATGTAATCTGAATAATGTTTTGGCACCATTTTATGATTTAATACACTCAGGATTATATTGGAGTCTGTTTATATTCCTTCATTTTTGTGTGTATGTTTGGTAATCGCTAAACAAACTCAGAGTCCACTAGTGACCCTTAGTGAAAAAATGTTGTTCCGGCAACAGGGTGCAAGGCGGGGACATGTTGGCGGGCCAGAAAGTTGAAGCCCCCCTCTGAAAGAAGTTCACTGCGGTTTAAGGAAATTTGCTGCTTGCTCCCAATTCTCAGTCAGCGACCTCTCCTCTGGAGAGTCAGGGAATTTGGAGAATGTTTCCTTAGTTATAAAGACTTCTCGTAACAAAACAAGCAATTTTGTCTTCTTTTTCAAATTTGAAGCTGTACACTAATCCAATAGCATCCTATACCTCTTACTTTTCTTGGTAAAGCTAGTCAAAACAGACATACTCTATAAGTATGTATATATTTATATATGCACATACACACACTTTTCAGAAGCTTAGGGTCCAAGAACATGCTGACATAAAACTTTTTAATGGTATTGTATCCCCTTATTTTAGTATACTGTAGTACTATTTATTGTATAATAGTTTGATTTTATTTGTAAGAATTTTTTTTGTTTGCGGAGTAGGAGGAAGTTCATAAGTTCAGAGAAATAAGTTGGGTGTGTCCCATTCAACACTTACAGTATCAATGTATCATGTAGTTTCAGGCAGTTGATACAACATGTGATAACATGCAGACTGTGGGGGAAAAGGACCTATACATGACAGAATTTTCTATTAACAGTTGTAGTTAAGTGAAAGTGAAAGGTTATGACCTTGCAGTTGTTTGAATTGTAATAAAGAAAGCAGCATACCATTGTACACTGATTAATGATGAGACACAGTATGATTCCATATTGAAGAAGACGAAATTCTAGCTAATAGATGGCTGAGTTATGGTGCATATGAATATCATTTTGGAAAACGAAACCAAAATAGGGTTAGATGTGGGATTTCCAGCTGTTTCCAGAATCTGAGTTTGGTATTCCCGTGTCAGGCATTTGGTTTTGGAAAGGCGAATCACTTCAGTACAGTAAACTCTTACTGTATGTCACCTTTTCTTTTACACACAGCATCGCTCCAGTCAACACGGTTGTGTTTGTGTTCATATCTAATTCAAAGATTCTAAAAGCACAGAGACAAAACAAACAAAAGAGACATTAAAAAACATCTTGGTTTTTCACAGCAGGAAATTTTTTTTTAGAAACGTACAAATGTGTGAGTATTTGTAAAATATCTTTTAATCTTAATTATTGTGAGCTCTGACACACTAATTTACACACGTCAAAGCAAATTAATCTGTGGCAATTTATGTGGATGATGCAGATTTAATTACCTGTTCTGCTTCCACTGAAAAACAGACAGATCACTAGAAATACTAAAACAATAATAATTAGTTCTATAAGGACTATTTCACAGTTAAGAGGATTTATAATTAGTTATCAATCTTAACGTCATTGTCATTCACATACAGTTCAGTGACTGTAAACCATGTCCTTTTAGTTTCTAAATTGTTTTTGTCATAAAAAATAGTATAAGATGCTGGCATCAAATAAAAAAACAATAAGATACTGTAAACCTTAAAGTTAAATCATGGTAAATGTTCTAAGTTTTTTTTTTTTTTTTTTTTTACCTTTGGAGGGGTGTTTGAATTCAAGACCACTGCTTTCTTACATTCTCTTACAGTGAAGTCAGTAGGATGAGCCAGAGCCAGAGTCTGAGTGTGTGTTTGTGTTTTTAATGGAGCCTCTCGGTCAACCGCAGTCTCCCTGAACCTTAACCTGCCTGGTTCAGTAGCCGAGGTCAGACAGATGGGAGTGAAGGTGCGCAGGAAAGATGAGAGATTGAGGATGAAACCATATGGGGGCATGCTCTGCACCTCACCCCGTTCAGCTACAGCCTCCCACAGATCCGCTCTTTGTGTGGATCCTTTAGGGAGAGATAGAAAGTTTGAAAGAAGGAAGACTGCCACAGAACCTCGATTGTACAAGCAAACCATCTCTCCTAGACTTTCCTGCCTTTGCTTATGGAAAACATGTGAAATCCAATGAGAAGGGCTGGAAACGTAGGAAGGAGAATGAAAAGGAAACGACACAGGCAGTGCTCTCCTCAGAACTTTTCTCCATAGTCTGTCTAAACAAGCCAGTGACAGGTGTCACAGTTTAATCGTCCCCCATTTGCTTCCTCTCAATGCCCAGTGAGTGTGTCACGCTTAAATCCATCCCCCCTGCTCCTTTTCAAAGGCGTGCTGGTGTGTGTCAGTGAAAGGCCTGTTTGAGCCGCTGTCACAGGTCTCCAGGGGTCAGACGGATGAGCTGCCCTGCTTGTATGGAGTCAGTGAGGGAGCAGATATTCTCCGAGCAGGGGGTTGACATCTCTTTTTGCGGCAGGGTCTCATTCAGCCCTATGAGGATGGCACTGACATGGATCGTCTCTCTCTCTCTCTCTCTCTCTCACGCGCTCCAGCATGAACACAAACTGTCAATAGATTGATTTATTTTTTGTATTTCTCTGAGAAATCCTGAAACATGACTTCCGGTTATGGCGGCCACCTGAGAAGACGTGCCTCACGCTGCTCTGTCCCAACTATTATAACTTTCTACTAAAAACATTCGTATACGCAACAAAACGTGTTAGAATAAGGTCGGTGTGAACGCCACAATGTCGAAGTCTGCCAAGATAAATAAAGAAAATAGTAAATCGTCAAGACAGCCGAAATTAACAGATTACCGTGTCTGTGGTGAAACACAGAAGGGTAACGACGAAGCCGCGGTGGATGACGGAGAGGGCACAGTTGAAGGAGCGAAAGCGGACGATATACTGGCTGCTATAAACTCACTAAAGACGGACTTTTCATCAAGATTTGATGGAATCTTGGCGGCGATTGAAAGTATGAGAAAGGAGATAAGTGATTGTGGTGAACGAGTGTCGCAGGCGGAATTGCGGATTTCAAACGTAGAGGATGACGTTGCCCACCTGCAAACCGAAGTAAAGAAACTGGAGTCAAAGAACAAAATTTTGGAGGATAAACTTGTGGACTTGGAAACCAGATCGCGTTTAAACAACTTGAGATTGGTGGGCGCCGAAGGAAGAGACCCCTGCTCCTTTTTGGATAAGTGGATTCCAGAATTACTGAATGGTATCGCTTTGCAGTCCTCATGTATCATCGAAAGGGCACACAGAATCGGACCAATGAGGGACCCAAAGGCGCCGCCGCGAACGCTGATAATGCGGTTCCTAAACCACAAGGATAAGCAGGCAGTCATCACAGCTGTACGGGCCAAACAAGACATTCGGTACAAGAACCAGCAAATAAGGTTTTTTTCTGACTTGGCAACTGGAATACACCAACGGCGGAAGCAGTTTGACCCGATACGTCAGGAACTGCGCGACTTGGGCATCCGACACGGAGTGATTAACCCAGCCAGGCTGCTGGTAACATACAAAGAACAAACTCGTACTTTTCAAACGGCAGACGAAGCGCGAGAATTCATCAAGAAAATTAAGGAGGACACTTGCACCAGTTAAAAAAAAGAGGTTGGATTATTTAAGAATGAAGCTATTGAAAGTGCGTTGATATCCGAAACCTTTATCAGGTAATCAAAACATATTGTAATTTCTGAAGCTTATATTAGGTTATACTATTACAAAAAAAAATAAAAAATTACTAGATAGTCAGACACAAAAGGAAATATGTGTGAAACGGATAGACTACAGTAACGTTGTACTGGTTGCAGACGAATGTTAATTGTTAAAATAGGTAGCGGCAGTGAGAGCTAAGTAAAAGGGATTACACAGAGTGGTTTGACTGATCCTCACTAGTGTGGAACAGTTCCTAGCTATACCAGGAATCAGGATGTTTCTAGGGGAGATCCCACAGAAGTGGGGAAGGGGGGGTTCATGTTCGGTGTGTTGGATGTGGGTTCGTGCATCCAAGTTCGTCGTGCTTCTCTGTATTCTTATTTTCATAACACAAGGTAATCTATTTTTTTCATTAGTAAAAAATGTCTCAAGAAGTATCCCTTAATTTTGTTTCCTGGAACTGCAGAGGCCTACAACAACTTAAAAAAGTGAAACAAGTCATGAACAAACTAAAAGATATGGACTCTAAAATAGTGTTTCTACAGGAAACACACCTACTAGAAAATGATATTATCAAAATAAGAAGGAGGTGGCAGGGTAGTGTGTTCTCAGCATCATTTTCTTCCCAGGCTAGAGGAGTTGTGACCCTTATTCATAATACAGTACCATTTCAAGTAAAACAAATACTTAAAGATAAGTTTGGGAGATATTTAATAGTTCAAGGGTCTTTACTATCAGAAAGTTTAAATCTGGTAAATGTCTATGGCCCCAATACAGATGACCCTAAATATTATGTAGATTTATTTTTTACACTGTCAGCATTACCAGGATTATTTATTATAGCTGGAGATTTTAATTGTACACTAAATCCATGTCTGGATAGATCCACAGGATTGGACGAGACACATAAAAAAAGTAGAGCAGAAATTATTAATTTAATTAATGAATTTAATCTGCTGGATATTTGGAGAGAAATGAAACCACAAACAAAATCATATTCTTGTTACTCAAATGTGTTCAAGACATACTCTCGCATCGATTATTTTCTAATCTCCTCAGAATTACGGGCCAAAATTCATAACAGCTTCTACGATAACATTGTGATTTCAGATCATGCCCCATGTTGTATAGAATATGTGGATAGAAAATTGACAAAGGACCCACCTAGATGGCACTTTCAGCATAAATGGTTACAAGATGAAAACTTTGTGACATATATAGAAAAACAGATTGAAGATTTTTTTGAAATTAATACTACACAAACATCTGCATGTATAAAGTGGGAAGCTTTTAAAGCTTACCTCAGAGGACATATTATTAGTTACGTAGGTTCAAAATCAAAAAAGATAAAAGAGAAGAGAATACAATTGGAACATAGAATAAAAACTCTTCAAAGAAAAGTCTATGAGAAGAATGATCCACAAATTCAAAATGAGTTAATGATTTTGAGGGCTGAATACAACAAGCTATCTGCTTTTAGAGCTGCCTCCAGTCTTTTGAGACTAAAGCAATCTTTTTTTGAGCAGGGAGATAAATCAGGTAAACTTTTAGCATGGCAAATAAAACAATTGGAGACCAAAACGCCTATCACAATTTTAAGGGTAAATGGAAAGGATATAGTGGATCCTGTTGCAATTAATGATGCCTTTAGAGATTATTACAAAGAACTATATGAAACAAAAAGTGAAACCAATCTACAAAATCAAAAAATGTTTTTAGATGAATTGCCTATACCTGTCCTTTTAAATGAACACAAAGCAGATTTGGAGATGAAAATTAATATAGAAGAAATAGAGAATGCTATTGACAACATGAAATCAGGTAAAAGAGCAGGACCAGATGGTCTCCCAATAGATCTATATAAAAAATTCAAAAATAAATTACTAATTCCACTAATGGAAATGTTTCTGGAGGCATTTCAAAAAGGTAATTTCCCAACTACTATGAATAATGCTTTGATTATTTTATTGCCAAAGCCTGGTAAACCCCCTAATAAATGTGAAAACATGAGACCTATAAGTTTGTTAAACTCCGATCTTAAGATAATATGTAAACTTTTAGCAAACCGGCTACAGAAACCATTACCATATATTATTAATAAAGACCAAAATGGATTTATAATGGGAAGGCAGGGTTTTCATAATGTAAGACGGGTATTGAACATTATTCATAGCAGCAAAGAAACAACAGATACAGCACTCTTATCATTAGATGCCGAAAAGGCCTTTGATAGGGTGGAATGGCCCTATCTTTTCAATGTTTTAGAAAGATTTGGAATGGGAAATAACTTCATAAAATGGATTAAAGTAATATACAACAATTTGACAGCAGAAATCCTAACTAACAGAAATATTTCCAAACCAATAAAAATTGATAAAGGATGCCGACAAGGTTGCCCACTCTCTCCTTTGTTGTTCACACTAGCAATTGAACCCTTCGCAGCTGCAGTACGCTCACATCAGCAATACTCTGGAATAATGTTAGGACCAACAGAACATAGAATAGCCTTGTATGCTGACGATGTCATTCTATTTATGTCAAAATTAAGTAAATCGATTCCAGCTGTGGTACAAATAATTAAAACATTTGGCAATATCTCAGGATATAGGATCAATAAAACAAAATCCTCCATATTAATCTTAAATTCAGAAGAAAGAAAGAATCCAAATGTAGAGGCATCTCAATTTGGAGTTGTTGAACAGTTTAAATATTTGGGTGTACAGATTTTACCAAGATTAGAAAATATTGTTGATGCTAATTATGCGCCTTTAATGACAAAAATTAATGAATCAATTGATAGATGGATGTCACTACCAGTTTCTATAATTGGAAGAACTAATATTTTAAAAATGAACATACTACCCAAACTACTTTATTTATTTCAAAATATTCCATTACCTCCACCTTCAGAACTGTTTGCAAAAATAAAAACCATGTTTGTTAGATTTATGTGGAACAATAAGAGGGCAAGATTGCGTTTGTCTTTGTTATACCTGCCTTTTGACAGAGGAGGCTTAAAATGTCCAAACTTACTATGGTACTACTGGGCGGCACAGCTGAGGTCTATTATGTTCTACTTCTCAACAAGTGAATCTCCACATTGGACAGAAATGGAATCTTACAATTTAAGCTTACCTCTTCCCTCATACATTTATTCAGACACGGCAAAAAAACTACGCAAACAAACTAAAAACCCAATTGTAAAACACATGTTAAAGATATGGTTTGATGTACAAACATATCTAAAAAATTCACATTCACTGTC
Source organism: Danio albolineatus (assembly GCA_903798035.1). Classification (NCBI taxonomy): domain Eukaryota; kingdom Metazoa; phylum Chordata; class Actinopteri; order Cypriniformes; family Danionidae; genus Danio; species Danio albolineatus. The sequence goes on along the minus strand of CAIGQQ010037820.1, from coordinate 3,543,814 downwards.
TCAATTTAGTCCAATATGGGGTAATCGGTCCTTTATACCAGGAAGATCAGATGCAACATTCAAACTGTGGGAGTCGAAAGGACTTAAAATTATTCAAAATCTTTACTTGACAGATTCAGATAAAATGATGTCCTTTGAAGAGCTGAGGCTTAAATTTAATCTTAATAGAAAACATTTTTTCAAATACCTTCAATTAAGAAGTTTTGTTAAAGCAAATCAAGATAATGATCTTAATAGACCTCCATATTCCTCTTTAGAAAACATGATGATAAAAGATAATCTGAGAAAAGGTATCATATCAGAATTTTATGGTTTACTGACAATGAATTCGCCCGAAAATTCGTATTGCAAGTTGAATGCATGGAAGGAAGATTTGCAGTCTGAATTTTCGGATGAAGATTGGGAAGAAGCCTGCACTAAAGCTCACACTATGTCTATAAATTCACGTCTTAAACTTATACAATATAAATGGATAATGCGGACATATGTAACACCAGTACAATTAAATAAATATAATAAAAACATACCAGATATTTGTACAAAATGCTTGGAAGCTAGAGGAACCTTGTTTCACTGTATTTGGCAGTGCACAAAGATTAAATTATTTTGGGAAGAGGTAAGAGTCATAAGTGAAAAAATTATTTCAAAACAAATTCTCCTCGACCCAAAGCTTTTTTTGCTGGGCTTATATCCAGAGGACTCGAATTATAGTAGAAGCGAACAAGTATTTATAGACCTCGGCTTGCTTTATGCCAAACGATGCGTAGCTTTGCTATGGACAAAGATGCAAAGACCAAACGCTACTCAATGGATAAGACAAATGTTGTCAAGTCTGCCATTAGAAAAAATAACTTATATACTAAAAGCTAAACAGCGTGTATTTGAAAACATATGGAGTCCTTTCATTAGTTATATCAAAGAAGTGGATATAACAGAGGAAGAAGTTGATGAATAATTTTTTGATGGACAAAGCAGTTCCAGCTTTATAGTTCAATATTGATACATTCTTCAATATAAGTTTGCTGTACTTAATACTCAATATGATTATAATGGTCATGTTTGAATAGATTACCATTAACAACAAAAGAGGAGCAATTTTACTTTTATTTTATTATTATTTTTTGTTTGTTTGTTTGATTTGTTTGTATTATAAATATGTACATATCCTTATTTTTATTTATTTTTTTCGTATAATTTGTAAATGCAACAAGGTTATTGTTTGAAAAAATGTTAGAAAAAAGTTGTATTTCAATGTGTACAAACTGAAAATGAAAAATAAAAATATTATGGGAAAAAAAGAAATCCTGAAACATGTTGAAAATGAAAGTTCAGAAATGTTTTCCAAATCTGTATGAATTATTATCTTGTGTTATGTGTAACACAAAAGTAGATATGTGACCCAGGGCCACAAAATTAGCCATAAATGTCATTTTGTTCACATCACCAATATATTTAAATAATTAAGCTTTCCATTGATTTATGCTTTATGACATGACCGTATTTGTCCAAGATGCAACTATTTGATAATCTGGATTCTGAAGGTTCAAATAATTTAAATACAGTGATCCCTTGTTATTTGGGGGAGTTACGTTTTTAAAATAACCCGCATTAGGCAAAATCAGCAAAGTAGTCAGCTTTATTTTTACAATTTTTATAGATGTTTTAAGGCTGTAAAACCTCTCACTATACACTTTATACACTTTTCTCAGACAGGCACTAACATCACACTTTTTCTCATGTTTAAACATTCTCAAAGTTCAAACTTTTGTAGAAAAACAAGTCCAGTATTATAGAATGAAACCAAAGATCAAAACCATTTGATCTGCATTTATTTATTTAGTAATGGCACCCTACAGCTGTGTATGGTCTACCTTCCTTTAGCATGTTCAGAAGTTCAACTTTTTATGCGATGGTTAGCATCTTTCTCTGCCTTTTGGGTGCTGAATGCATTCTGTACTGTACAGGAGACGCGGCATGGAGGAGATTGATTGACAATGGTCTAAAGCCGGTCTGGATACAACACAATGCGCTAATCTGGATGCAGAACACAATACACTGTAGAAAAAAGCATGTCAAATTACACGAAAATAATTGGCGAAACTGCAAGGCCGTGAAAAGTGTACTGATAAAAAAAGTTGTGTTGATAAAATGTTGTTTAAAGTTGTTCAAATGAAGTGCAAGCAATGGACATTCGTAATGAATTTTTAAAAATTATGTATACAGTAGGGCATTTGCTAAATATTTTATGTATTTTGGCTGTTGCCTCAGAAGAATATAGCAGTTTAACCACATGGATCACTTAAGTTAGCACCTTTTGTCTTTTTAGAGCCTGCCCTGAATGTTTTGCACTTGACTGTCATCATATGACTAAATCAACATTAGCTTTAATTATTCAAAATATCTTCAATTGTGCTACAATCAAAGACCTACAATTTTTGCAAAACATGTGAGGAAATGATAACAGTATTTTCATTTTGGGTAAACTCTTTCTTTAATGGGAATTGTATAGTTATGAGATGATAGATGACCAGTGTAAAACAATCATAGCGATTTCATTGGTTGTGGCTCCACAGCGTATAATAACCTAATAGCAATACTAACTACTGGTAGTTGGTTCTGTTACCTGTGGCAAAACAATGGAAGTATATGGGGTTTACATTAAGCCTTCTTCATCAGTCCGTAATCTTGATGTTATACTTGACTCAACTCTATCTTTTGCCTCTCACATCTCTTCTGTTATTGAATCCTCTTTTTTACATCTTTGTAATATTGCACATCTTTGTTCTTCTTTAACTCCTGCAGATGCTGAAGTCTTAGTCCACACACTAATCACATCATGTCTAGACTATTGCAATGTTCAGTTTTTTGCACTGCCTATAAACCAATCGCAAGGTTACAGTATGTTCAAAATTCAGCAGGAAGAGTTCTCACCTCTACCAGGCCTTCTTCCCACATTACTCTTCTACTACATGATCTTCACTGGCTACCTGTGGCAGCATGTATACAATTTAAAATATTGCTCCCGGTGTTTAAGGCATAAAATGGTCTTGCACCTGCATATCTGTCTGACCTACTGCACTCTTACTCTCCTGCCCAATCCCTCAGATCATCTGAGCTTGGTCTTTTTTCGTGTTCCTCGTTGTTGGTTGAAGGTCATTTTGTGTTCATGCTCCCAAGTTATGGAATACCTTAATCAATTAGAAATATACCATCTCTCTCCATACCTGTCAACATTGGGATGTGAAAATAAGGGATCTCCCAACCCCCCCCCCAATCTAATTTTTTAGATTATTCTTTACAAAAGAAAATTTTATAGTATACGTTAGCAAACAGTTTAGCTTATTAAAATTAGCTGTTATAAAGAAATATGATCAAGTTATCAAATCTTATTCATCTTTTCCTCACTGTATAACTTACATATTATGAATAAAGTGCAGTGAATGAATCGCATTTATTAAGATTTTTTTGTTTGATTACATTAAATAACAGAGGTGTCGCTGTTATAAATGAAATAACTTTACATATATAGTTATAATGAAAGCATTCCATTGCTTACCTAAAGTTTTGCTCATTTGGGAAAAAATTATTTGTGTTTGAAAAAAACCTCATCAGGATCGACATCTTTAGATGTTATTACTATTAATTATGTGTATATGTCTGTTCAAACACAAACACAAAACCCAGTATCCACTTTCACTATGCCTCTAATCGAGTGTACAGAATCCGTTTGGGAAACAGCATCTATTTACCACTACGGACGCGTCAGCTGACAGTCACGCACCACTTTATGACTGTTTTGAGAATTGTATAGGAGGAGCGACGGCACCTGTAATGAAAAGGAAAGGGAATCCCGCTGTTTTTATGTTTATTTCAGAGTGTTTCATGCCTAAATAGACCGAAAGCACAGACAGATTCCAACAGATTTAAGAGCAAGGGCGGCCCCTGGTGGTTCGGCGGTATGGGTTGCGTATAGGGAGGATCGGCTCTTTTGACACCAGTCGGAGAACGGCTGAAAATACGGGAGAAATACGGGAAAATACATTTACGGGATGATAGCGGGATACAACTGTAAAATACGGGAGAATCCCGGGAAAAACGGGAGGGTTGACAGGTATGATCTCTCTCTACCTTTAAGGCTCAGCTAAATATGTACTTTTTCAATCTGTATTTTGCATAATGTTACCTCAATGGCCTTGTGTATTTTTTTTTTGTCAATGTGAAAGTCTGCTATGTTAATGAGCTTGAGCAATGGAACTATATAAATAAATCTTCTTACGCCTGTTTCACACTGCACACGTGAGCAGCACGTGTTTTTTTGGCGTCCATGTTAACAAAGCTTTCATAGTGCATGCAGAAGCAAAAATAGAGCGTGAGTGGCGCTGAAGCAGCAGTGCCGCAATAGTTTCGACGTTGGGTCTATTTTTGCCGCGATGCTCACGCTCAATTAAAGTGACAGTGCATTGATAATGACCAAAAAATACATTCAATGACAGTAAAAAGTATTAATTTTACCCAATAAATTAATTGATAGTATCCACTGATTTTTATAGTCAATCAAATAACTTTAAACAATTAATAAATGCAACAAATATTTATTTGAGCCCGAACTACAAAACCAAATTTTAAACAATTTTAGTATTAGTTTTGCTTCAGTTGCACACTAGTTTGATCATGTACTGTAAAAATATCATTTTCACTTTATTGTATAAATATTATTATAACTATAGGCCTAGGTCATGCTGACTATCAAAAACAAAATTATATGATATCACAGGCGATTGTCTTCTGACCAAGTGCACCTTAAAATACATTAATGACACTCCTCATAGAGCTTGAGAAGCATACAAGACTTTTAGATAGATAGATAGATAGATAGATAGATAGATAGATAGATAGATAG
>CAIGQQ010037820.1:3496883-3531976 GCA_903798035.1 Danio albolineatus | reverse complement strand
TTATTGCAGTGGTTTGTTCTGTAGACTATCTAGAAAAAAATTGTTTAAAGGGGCTAATAATTTGAACTTAATTTGGTGGCAGGGCTTTTAGTTGTGCAGCACCAAAGCTATGGAACTCCCTGCCTTTACACATTCGCCAGGTGGCGAATTTTAAATCTCAGATAAAAACATTTTTGTTTAGGATAGCTTTTAATGATTTGCTGGTTTGATGTTATGTTGACTGTTATTTTTACTGCTTGTATTTTTATGATGTATTTGTGATCTACTGTAAGGCGTCCTTGAGTGACTTGAAAGGCGCCTATAAATAAAAGGTATTATTATTATTATTAAAATGTTTTTTGAAAAATTCAAAACTGCTTTTATTTTAGCCGAAATAAATTAAATAAGACTTTCTCCAGAAGAAAAAAATATTAGAGGAAATACTGAGAAAATTTTCTTGCTCTGTTAAATAATTTGCTCATTTGGGAAATATTTAAAAAAGAAAAAGAATCATATTGTTTGGTCAATGTTAATTTTTCTTAAAGCATTTTGAATCTTTATCATTTTAGTTTTTTTGACAAAGAAAACACCTTGAACATTGTTGATTCTTGCTGATTGACATGGGTATCCTTTCCCTGCTGTTAAGTGCATGTTTGTTTGCATAGACTATGTTTGAGTGTCCTGCTGCTTTGCTGGACACTTCAGTGTACATGGAGCCTAAGTCAAGATAACCTCTATGGATAATCTCTGACCTCTGTGTGCTACTGCTATGTGGACTGAAATATGGCTTGAGAAACGGGGAGCCACTTTTCCTTTTTTTTTTTTCAGGACTAAGATACCGCTTATCATTTTCCTCCCAGTGGACTTTGACTCCTGTTGAATGATGCTTTAGTTGTTCCTCCTTTCTCTTTTTTTCTTTCCTCTTCTATCTACATTCACATGATCCAGAACCGCGGATAGCTGAGATAAGTGTTTTCTGATTCAGACCTCTCTGGTGGTTATCTGCAGAGGTCAATGTTAAGATAAGACTGTTTTCTTGACCTTTCTTACTATCATTAACAGATTTCCCACCGAAACCTCTAGTAATGACCATAAGCAGTGATGGTATGAGGATCAGAATGCATGGATGTCAATGAAGTACCTAAAAACATTTGGGTTCAAGACTTCTTTGTTGATTGTCTTGGTGGACAGAAATATTGCTAATAATAATTTTCGGTCATTCAAAAAAGCTCTTTTTAATTAGCCAGATCTGCTTGAGTCAGATCTTTGTGAACAGCAGATATTCCTCATCACCATACATGCATACAATAATTCTTCTAGTTTCAATTTAATTTAATAATTTACTTTGAATGAAAACACTGAACCTATGATGACGGTTGTGAGCAGTTTTGTCGTTAGACTTAACACCCGCTGACAGTTTTTGCTTGATGGACGAAAAGGTGTTTGGCTGATTCTTTCCCGAACTTGCATTGTGAGTGTGCCTCTTCAGACCGCTCGTCCCTAACTCACTGGTGTACTTGACTATGATTAAGCATGTTTACAAGCACCATTGCGGCATGCTATCACCGTCACAGTTTACTCTCTTGAACTTTAATATTTCTCTTTAACTAATTAATATTTCCGACTTCCCGAGCAGTTTTGTTCATTAATGGACATCAATACAGCAAATCATTTTTTCACCACATCAATTACTCCGCAGGCGTTAGCTCCTTCAAGCACTGATGACTTCTGGGTCGTGTAGTTCTTTTTTAATTGCCTTACATTGTAATCGTATTAAAAGAAAATGCACCGTCATTTTTGTAGTTTCCTTTCTTTTTTGTCATCTCCATATTAGTTGATTGCCACTCCCGTCTGCTCCCGTAAACTATTTAATCCTGTACCGTCCCAATCCTGTGATTCAAAGCAAAGATGACTGCCATCCCACTGGAATCCCGTGACCCGTGTGATTCCGGAAAAAATGGCATCCTCTAATGGTCATACAGCTCTTAGAATGAATGTCTTGTTACGTACAGCAATGCATTCGTTTATTTAATATAATCGCAAGATTTGCTGTAATGTAATCGCATAGACTGACATCGCGATTGCGATTGCGATATGATTAATCGTGCAGCACTAATATATAAATTTTTTTTTTGTTTTTTTTGTTTTTAATTACTTGAGAGGAAGCACTGAAAAACTGAAGATGCTCTGGATCCTTTAGTCTCACAGCAGAGGTTTACTGTTTGCTTGTTGTTCACATTTATGACCCTGCACTTGTGATTTGACCCACAGCAAATGGAGCTTCACTTGCACACCATCTCATTGTGACTCATCCCAAATTTAGTAGACGTTTAAAAGACATATTTAAAACATACCCTGAAGTTAACTGAGTCGCTTTTAAATATAGGACAGACCAGATTTATAACAGAGACTTTGGCCTCTTTTCGTAGTTGTTTTAGTGAGGCGGGGGTGTTGTTATTTCTTTCTTTATTAGCCTGATCTCTCTTTTCTGTGCTGGTTATTATCACTGTTATCATTATTCAGGCTCAAGCTCAACTGACTTTGGCCTGCGTGAGCCTTTGAGGCTGACAGCCCAGTTCCAGAATGCACTAAACAATGCTGAGAGCCAGAGGGCAGCCAGAGGTGAGAGGAGAACTAACAAGAAGAGGAGAGAGAGGAGAAGACGTGGATGAAGTAATAGTGGCCATGATGGCAGAGAGAAAAGAAAAGACGGTGGCATGAACAATTAGAGAGCACACAAGTAACCGACTGAGAGGTTAAGAACATTATACTCTCATATTAGTTTTCCTTTTATGTAGCAACTCATTCACATCAACCTCATTAAGTCGTAATCAGTAATTGTAGTTTTGGTAGATCGCAAGCCGTTTATAGGTGGCTACTAGGTTACTAGGGCATAGGTGATCATTACATAAGCTCCCCGCCAGAGCATTTTTAGATTTATTGCACCAGTAAAGTGGCAAATCAAACCTTGTTTTTCTAGAACGCTGCCAGAAAGAGCAAAAAAGTCTTAGGGGAGAAAAGAATAACACAACACACAATTCCCAACACCCCCAGGCTATTAACGAGAATAGCTATTCCTGCCGCGTTCCAAACAAACAAGTACAACGGTCAGAATGACTGTTATAAGCCCTTATCCAAATGGCCCAGAGCGCAGAGAGAGGATAGTGTGAACGCCGGGGTGACAGCGAGGCTGCGGGGAAACGAGAGCAACACATCAATGTGCAACGTCATGTTTTCTTTTTTTTCCTCCCTCTATAATTCTTTCTTTTAGAAGAATGAGAGGAAGTGATAATCCAGCGCCCGTCCGCCCACATGCCCCAGCTCCTCTTTAGCTTGGCCCTCTGTTTGTTCAGAGAGGGGCCGATAACACTGTCGGGGGTCATGCTGAGGTCAAAGAGAGAGACCGAGTGGAAGTTCATGGGGAGGTAAAGGCGGGGCAGAGAGACAGAGCGGAAAGGTGAAACCTGGGTCATGGACGAGTTTGACACACTAGCTAGCGCAATGTGGAATGCAAGTGCATTCGGATTACAAATGACAGCAGCAAAACCTGGCCTCTTCTCGCTCCGTCTTCCCCTTCAACCTCCCTCTCTCGGTGGCTCTGTATAGAACATGTCAGCGGGAAGAAGAGAGAAGAAAGGCAAAAACAAGATATGAATGCAAATCCAAAAATCATTTATCTCATGCAGGTGCTTATCTGCCATCACAGAGCCTGTGTGTGTGTGTGCATAAATAGTCATGAGATGTGTTGTTTGTGGAGCAGGTGTCTGAATTCTTTATTTGTTAAAAGTTTGATTTAAACTGGACTAAAGCATTATTTCGACATGTAATTCAAGGGTTTCCCAAACTTTTCAGCTCGCGACCTCCAAAATAACAATGCCAATGACTCGCAACCCCTAATATTCTCTGAGGTGGTTATAGATATATAATCCGTGCACACAAAATGGAGCACATACCAATAGGTCCAAGTCTATTCATCATTTAATTTTGAAGAACTCCACTTGGAGACCATTCTCCATGTTCAGTTGTGGCCTGTATTTACTTTTAATGTACGTGAGTGCCGTAAAGGGGTCAGAAAGTTTACCTGGTGCAATAAAATCAATGTGCTCTGTCTTAACGTAACGTAATCAACCCAGGGGTCACAAAAAATCGAAAGACTCATGGCTTTTTATTTGCATGTTGTTTTTTGATGTTAATTATTAACACGGTAACAATGTTACTATTAAGTACTGTTTTGTTCTTCTGTGGGTTTTGGATAAAATGTGGTCATTCTAATAGTTTAATAAAATGAACAAATATAAATCAACCATTGTCCAGTCACTAACCTTACAGTTGTAATTGTATATTTAAAACATTATGTATTTATAACCTAATTAGATAACGTTTTATTATTACAAACTATGAACCATTTATCGAGCATTAACAAATAGTTAATTCATTATGTGTTAAGCATTTACTCTACATGAATAGATGTTAGTAAGCGTTTTAGAAATACAGCTACAAATGCTGTATTCTTGACATAAGCACATTTATAATGTGCTTAATAATTGTATTTTCACACTTTATTACTTATTACTTTTATTAATTGTTCATTACTAAATTCAGTGTTTCATTATTTACAAAGCGTTTGTGTTTATGAGTAGTTGGTGGCTTTTAGAATTTATATATTTTTATTATTAATGCATATAGTAATGGTTATTGTGTATGTTAATAAATGCTTTATGAAGTCAACTTCGCCACGGTGGCGTAGTGAGTAGCACGTTCGCCTCACAGCAAGAAGGTCGCTGGTTCGAGCCCCGGCTGGGTCAGTTGGCATTTCTGTGTGGAGTTTGCATGTTCTCCCCGTGGTTGCTTGGGTTTCCTCCGGGTGCTCCGGTTTCCCCCACAGTCCAAAGACATGCGGTACAGGTGAATTGGGTTGGCTAAATTGTCCATAGTGTATGAATGTGAGTGTGAATGTGAATGTGTGTGTATGGACGTTTCCCAGAGATGGGTTGCGGCTGGAAGGGCATCCGCTGCGTAAAAAATATGCTGGATAAGTTGGCGGTTGATTTCGCTGTGGCGACCCCGGATTAATAAAGGGACTAAGCCGACAAGAAAATGAATGAATGAATGAAGTCAACTTCATGCAGTTTTATGACCTGATCTAAAGTGAGGACTATTTCTGCTTTGTAAATCCCTTATAAATATAACAATTAAAAGTTTAGTATCAAATTAACAAGAATGTTTACAATCTTATCTAAAACTAAAATTACTGTAAACTTTAAACAATGGTGAATAACAGGAGTGTCAAAACACAATTAGAAATAAATACAATTATATAAAATTGGATAAAACAACAACAGAATAGAAATTAATAAAGTCATTTATTTCCTTTTTCCTGTTTAGAATATAACTGAGGCTTTAGTTTTCATTTATAAGATAGACAAAACATAAATAGTGCTCAATTTAGATTAGGTCACAAAACTGAACGAAGTTGACTTAATAAAGCATTTGTTGACATACAAAGTATCTATTGTTATATTCCTGAATAAAAAGTAATATGAATGTTTATTTGAAAAGTTTAGTTATAATTTACTTACTCATTCTGATTGATCTTAAAATAGCACCAAATATTCTTAAATAACTAGTTTTTAAACAATGGGGGGAAAATTAACAAAGTATGAAAATACAATCATTAAGCATATTATAAAGGTACTTATAAGTCAAGAATACAGCATTTGCAGCTGTATTTAAAAACTGCTTACTAACGTCTAATAATGTAGAGTTGTTAATTAAAAGATAATGAACTACTTGCTAATGATTAATAAATGATTCATAGTGTGTAGTTATTATAGTGTTACCGCGACATTGACCTACCATAAAGCAATTTTTATTAACCATAGACTCAACAAGCCTGCTTTGCAAGGAGGAAGTTCAACAATTTTAAACAAAGACACTTCCAATTGAAAACAACAAAAGGCCTTTTGTTGTTTATAGGCATTATTTTTGTGTATTACAACAGTTGTAAATGGGCAAGCAAATGGACCAACAGACCACTGTTTGTTTTGAAAAAGTTCTGTGTGAACTGTACTTTATATATTGCTGTTGACCTATATTTTGCCAGTTAAAGTGTAAATGTTTGCTCCACGTCTTAACAGACCTGTGTCCACATGTATACACTTCACTTGACCTTTGCTTTGTGTACTATTCTTGAGATAAAAAAAGAGCAAAACACAAGAATTGAATCAAATAATGCCATTGTTTTTGAGCAAGACACAAATTTAGTAATATTAGGTCGCAAATATACAAAAAAATCTCAGAGAAAAGAGCCAGTGTATAATAGGAAAGACAAATGACGACTAAATCATAATGAGAATTTTTTTTTGCCATATATATTTTCCATTGTGCCGTTGAATACAGAACTTGTTTTATAGTCGCTAGCTTTTTTTCTTTTTTTTCTCTTGGCGAGTTTGATGACATGTTTGATTGTGTTTGTTTGCATTCCCAGCACTGAATCTGCGTCTAAATGTGTGTGTTTGTTCGACTGGGTTTGTTTGGGAGGGAGGAATGTGCTCTGTTGTTTATTGAGCCAGTGCTGAGGGGTGCATTTTTGGCCAGGCTCCAGCAAGGTCAGTAGCTGGCCGGGTCAATCACGGGTCATTACCGGCCCATTATCGGGTCAGGTCCGGGTCAGAAAGAGCCGTGCATTCAGGGTGAAAGAGTGTAAATGGCTGTTCTCTCTTTAACCTCACTCCATTCTCCTCTAATCCCCTGCTTTGTCATGTTGCTTTCCCCTGTGTCTCCTCTATAATCTCATTTAAGAGGCCCTGCTCACTTACGTAACATTGGGAGAAGTGAACTGGCCTGATCTAACAAGGGCCAGCGATGGTGTTTAATGAACTTTAATGATCTTCCTTTGTTTTCTCCGCTGTCCCTCTGATTTAGTTACTGGATCTCTTCACTCAGTGGGATTGGTCCACGTATCTGGCTGACTACGGTCGACCCACCTGCAAGTACCTGCGAGTCAATCCTCACACAGCTCTGGCCCTCTTAGAGAAGTGAGTACTGACCGAATGTACTGACCCCTCACTCTTCTTTTCACATAATAAACCATATGCACTTATTTTAAGACATTTCAGATTTGTTTTTTCCCCTTCTCATCTGTCGTCATGTTACTCATGAACAGGATTTCTCGATCGTAAGTATAATGCATTTTGGGTATGATGTGAAGAGTGCCCTTACATCTATGATTTTCACAAAGTGTCTAGATGTCATTTCACCCCTACATGAAAAATACTTTGCATAGAGGAAATAAAAATGTTAAGATTTTAGTATTGAGACATTAATGACAACAGCAATACCTGTTCTCCAAGTTTTTGTTTACAGTCTGGAATTCTGTCTATTCATGGAATCCGTAGGCATTCAGGAATATACATGCAAAAGCATGCATTCAAATGAAACCTTCAAGGTGTAAAAAGGATTTGAAATGGGTAAAAAAACAGGGGGTAAAACTGCACAACCACATCACCTGACAAATGAGAGAACAGGGCTTTCAACTTTCCCCAGATATCAGTGATGACTGACACATTTAGTGGTTTTAGATTTAATGTACAGTATCTATCTATGGCCCATTTCCACTGAGTTTTACAGCATGGTTTGGTACCAAAAAGCGAACCGTACTTTACCACTTTTTGATTATCTTTTCCAAAGTGTACCTAGCACAACAAAAGGCAGAGCTAGACGTGCAGCTGAATGCTATTGGTTTACTGAGAAGCGTCACTAGCGCGTGCACAAGCCAGGAGAACAAAAGCAAAGGAAGAGACATTTTTAAATACATAGCTGAGACATTACACCGTTATAAGATATATATATATATATATAATGGCGAGCCATGGTCGACCCGAGCTTTAACAAACCTTGTGGTCATATTGATGAACAGCCTCAATGCCAAGAAGAAGAGCAGAATCTGCCGTGTGTCCTGTTGTTGTTTATGAGACCATCAGAACTCACTTTCACTAGAAAGCTGTTTGCTGCACTTGCTGCACATCTATGTTTGAAATAACTAACTTCTTGAGCTCATGATAATAACGTGTGCTTGATTATTGATGGTGCTTTTGTTTCTGAAATCATTGGATGTCAATCAAACGCGAGAGTGAAGCGCAAAAAACTAAGGAGAAGCTGGAAAAAACAAAGGAGCAAATGATTCTCTCAGCAACATAAACCATGAACAAACTGCCATGTTTAACTATTATCATCGCCTTTTGAACTATTATGAACTCTGAATGACGGAATTACTTTTTAACAAGATGTTAACATTACATGTGCTGGTGAAGACTAAGGATGAGAGATTTGACTGAATAGGTTCCATATCATTTAGCAGTTAACATTAACATTTATACACAAGTAGGCCTATTTATGTGTATAAAGCATCTGTTTTTTATATGATATGTGAACGACCCGTACAGATTTACTTTGACATTTCCTCAAGCGAGAATGACGTTGAGTGCAACTTTGCCATACAACACATACACGAAAAGGGTACCATTGGTACGATTTGGCAGTGGAGGCACAAGTCTAATAAAGTAGATCTGTACCGAACCGTACCAAGCCGTACTGTATCACTCCATGGAAATGAGGCATTAGATGACATGTTTAGTGGCGTTGCATTTCCAAATAAAAGCGGAAAGATCTCAAATGCATAATTTTGGTTTATAAGAGAGTAAAGTTATTAGTGCATAGTCATTGTAACAACAAAACATTGTAGGTGCAATTTCTGTAGTCAGTAAACATTTTTAATGAGTAGATAAGAGTTTTGTATATTCCCCAGCCTTTTCTGGGTTCATGAAATCTGTGTTGCAACTGGCAACACAGATTTCAAGTCACAAATGAGAGCCTTTTCACACATTTTCAAATTGGACTCCACCAATGTCAAATAGTGGCATTGGGATTTGTCAAATCGCCCGTCAGGCAAACTCATGGCGAAGTCTCATTTAATCATTTATTAATCCCACCTTCACTGAATTATAAAACAAATAAATATAACTTTTATAATGCAGTAGTAATAAAATGTGTCCATGTAAAATGTGAAAGCCTGAAACCTGTAATCAATCAAATTAAGATATTTATACTTGTAGCCTACAATGTACTTTACAGACTACAAAACAACAACCTTTACATCTTTCGACATGCACAGTAAATAAATATGAAACAAATGTTTACTTCAGTCGTGTATTTATTCAGAAATTGGGGTGAAATTAGATCTAGACATTTATTATTTTAAATATTCACTCACATGATCATTTTATGTTGGAAAGGTTCATTTTATCTTGTGATTTTATTTCTATATTATGACCTAGAGTTTGTTAGTGTTTTGCATGCTGTTGATTGAAAATGGTTACGTGTTTGCTGAAAGTATGCATTCCCCAGTGTTGTATATGTGTGTGTTGTTAGACTTGTGACCTCAATCACTTCAACTGTCCTCTGTCAGTCTCCTTTTCTTTCTTTCCCCCCGTTCCCAACGCAGACTGTCCTCTTGTGTCTGTGATATAGAGCAGCAGCGAATTGGCATTACAAAACTTTCCCCCCCACCTCTCTCTCTTTCTTGCTTTCTCTCTGAATCACACACAAACCTGCCCGATCCCATTTGCGCTGCACTTACCTCAGCCTTACCCTCTTGCCCCTCTGTCTCAGTGAAAGTGATCTGTATTATTTAGCTTGGCCAAGGTTAGCACACCACTAAACACAAATGCAGTGTGTTTCTGTGTGTGTGTTTGGCTTTTTCAAGAGAAACGATTTCCTTTATTGGAGTGTACTTGAAAAGGCAATGCTTTTTAGTAGCTCACAGAGAGGAAATGGAGATTAAATGTAATAATATGAGTTTTAGCTTGTTTAAAAAAAAATCCTCATCTAGTAAAATCTTGATCGTTTCTAAGTGGAATAACCATCTAAAATGAAGTAGTCAAGGCAAATCAGCAGTAATCTTTTGGCCTATTTACATTCGCCTATTCCATGCATTTGAGTCGTTTTGAAATGCACCACTTCAGGAGTTGGTTTGAAGCACATTCCCCATTCAGCTAGATGTTAGAAGTTAGATGTATGTGCTTGCTGAAAGCACATAAGTAAATTGTGCTTGTCCTAAAACTACAAAAATAAATGTGTGACAGTGTTTTACTGTATACCCCAAAGCCAGATATCTATAGCACTACTGCAACATGCGTCTTCACAGATATTGACCACCACATTTAAATGCTTCTCTTCAGCCTAAAAACAAACTGAGAGTTTGCCATCACATTCTGCAGTGGCAAACCTAGTCATCTTCTTAAGTTAAAAGACTACATTTTCTTATATCTGTCTCCTGTGGAGATATTTGCTCTTGGAATGAGCTCATTATAAATAAAATCAGCACACTTTGTTGCTTTTGGAAACTTGTGATACAGATTTCCATAACCTGTATCAGACTTCAATTTTTGCCCTGCCGGTTTGCTATAACCCTGATCAAACTAGCTTATTTGAGATTTTCTAATAGTCCTCAAGACATCAATTAGCATGCTTTTGGTTGAGTTTGATATTATTGTGTTTGACAGCTAAACTCGGCAGGAAAGGGGATCTCATGGTCTCATGGTTTGAATGAACCCTTGCATATAGCATACAAATTTAGGATCTGTAGTATACTCATTTAGACCCAATCCCAATTCTATTTTTTTACCCCTACCGCTTACCCTTGGCCCTTGAAACTGAATGTGAAGGGCTTCAAATTTTACCCCTAAGAAACGGGACACTGATACAACATCTGCACACATCATCATATGTCATCACGATCTCTTATTTCATATGAGATCGACAATCGTGACTGTAGTTATTCCAGTCGCATAACAATATAATTTAAATATAAGATCGTAACTGTACTGTGTTTTTACACTGTGGCCATATTCATCTAAACAAATGAAAACAACGTTAACATTAAAGACACTGTAAAAAGCTGATTCCCAGTCACTAGACTTTTTTGACAGGGTATTTGAGTGTCACGAGTGTCAGTGTTGTGGGACTACTATACTAGAGTTAGTATTATTATGGATTATGGATAGCGAAAACATGAACGTCGTTATGAATGTATTAAAACATCTGCTTGTTTGCTGTAAAAAAAAAAATATTATAATGACAAACAATTCTAATTTGTGCATCTCCTTACTTTCGTGTTCAGCCATGCTGCTGTTAAAGATGGTGTATTCTGGAAAATTTTCGTACCCCTTGATTTTGAGTGTGGTCCTGAAATATCTCAGTTTCAAAGGCTATCTAGCCCTTCCCCTTAACCCTACGCCTTCAAGCTAAAGAGGATTGGGACACCCCTACCTCTTGACATAAATGTGCAAAACGAGGGGTAGGGGTAAGGGGAAGGGTTAAAGGGTAGAATTGGGATTGGGCCCAATGTCTGTGATTAACAAAATTAATAAAAGTTAGTTGCAACAAATTGGGAAGCTGTCTAATCAGTAAAAAAGAATGAAATAAAATGTACTGTATAGTATATAGTGCTTTGAAGAAATTTTCATAAGACTGTAGTTGAAAAAGAAGTGACGCTGGGATGAAGTCAGGAGGCCTGAAGTGCAATGTTTGGCACTGTCCATTTAATTTTTTTAACAGACTCTCATTTAAAGTTGACTTTTTTAATTTTAATGAAGACATTACGTAAATAGATTGATATTTGTGTGTTTTGTTTTATTTTAAGGACTCCTAGTTCTCTTCAAAAACCTGTTTGTGTTACACACAAAAGTTACACACAGGTTCGCTTGCATCAAGAATAAACATGATTTGTGCCGAGCACAGTTTGTTTTCTTCATTGAATTATCGGCAACCAAGAGCATCAAACCATCAAAATTCGAGAGACATTTAAAACCCCATGAAGACTAGTGTGTCGTGCTAATAATTTTAGTTTAAAATAAACAATTTTCACTAAACTCCAATGTATAATCCTTGCTTGAAGCAAAACCTGTGTCCGCTTCCATTTCAAAACTGTTGTTTGGTGAACTCCAGAAGGAGGTCACAGATTCTCATGCTCAACATTGTAGGCATTGCGCACTCTGCGGAGGTGGTTCTTATCACCATCAGAATCACAGGTGACTCTCTGTGATAAAGCTGTGATGCATATCAGTATGGCAATACAGTCATGCGTATGGGGTCATGGCTGTTTTGCCTAATTACTTTTAATAAATAAAATTGACAGAATGTGTTATTAAAGTTGAATAAGTGAGTGGTGATGATAAAGACTTCGCTAACATATTTATGTTTTTATATTTGTAAACAGAGTTGTGTATTTGAAATGCCCGTATTCTAGACCTAGAAGTCTTTTATGAATTCCATGGAATCTGTGAATGTTAATAAAATGGTTTGTTGCAACAAAGGTTAGATTCACCATTTTCTAGATTCTTCTAGAGTCTTGGTGATTTATCTGTCACTATTTGTGTATGCTAACAAATAAATTCAAATGAATTATAATTCACAAAGTTATATTATAGTTCCTAAAAATTTAGGTCGCGGCTTGATGACCATGTAAAAATGTGGGTCCCATGGCCAAACCAGTTGAGAACCACTGTTTTAGATGATAACGCAGAGTTCCAGTGGGCGTCATTATTCTTATTAATATTCACAAAATACCAAGCAAAACAGTACACTGTTTTAACAACCCCCAAAATATTGTTTTTGAAAACCAAAATGGCACATTATAATGATTTCTGAAGGATAATATGAATAGAAAGACAGTTCAGCAGTTCACTCTCATTTGCCCTCACTCATCAAATTTCCAAACTATTTTCCCTAATATACTGTCCTTAAATTGTCAAGCTGAGGATGATTAATTATGCACATCAAAAGAATGTTGTTGTTTTTTTTTAATTCAATGCCTGAATGATGATGGGTCACTTTGGTATTTTGTCAGCCTGGTGCTGAGAGCAGTGCCACGGTTTGGCTGGTTGTGAATGTGAGGAATGTGCATGCATTGGCTGGGTGATCTAAGAAATGAGCGTTTGGCACAGATGGCAGGAAAGTGAGCAGGCTCATTAGAACCTCCATGCAGGATTTCTCCAAGGTTCCTGCACCGAAGCACCATATTGAGTGTGTGCCTTAACCACACTGTACCCTTCCTTCAGTTCTTTCAGTGGTGCAGCACCCTTTAACTGGCATGGCATGATATTACTTACATTACCTTTAGGTTGTATTAATTATGCATTTGGATGGATTGGGCTTTAGTGAACTCATTCTACTCTTATTCTCTTTTTGCTCTGGTTTTTGTGGATACTATTTGAAACACAAAAAAATTACTTAATTTATTAAATTACTTAAAGTTGCTTAATTTTTGGGGCAGCACGGTGGCTCAGTGGGTGGTGCTCTCACCTCACAGCAAGAAGTTCGCTGGTTCGAGCTTCGGCTGGGTCAGTTGTTATTTCTGTGTAGAGTTTGCATGTTCTCCCTGTGGTCGCGTGGGTTTCCTCCGGGTGCTCTGGTTTCCCCACAAGTCCAAAGACGTGTGCTATAGGTGAATTGGGTGAACTAAATTGTCCTTTGTGTATGCCTGTGAATGGAAGTGTATGTGTGTTTCCCAGTGATGGGTTGCAGCTAGAAGGGCATACACTGCATAAAACATATGCTGGATAAGTTGGCGGTTCATTCCGCTGTGGCGACCACAGATTAATAAAGGGACTAAGCTGAAAGGAAAATGAATGATTGCTTAATTTTTGTTAATTATAGGAATTGGTTTTGGTTGATCTCTCATTATCGACAGCTTATTGTCCTACAGCTCTGTCAGTAAATGCATCTTCAGAAAAGAGATGTTGAGGAAGAGAAAGATATTTTAATGAAATTTTCTGAAACAGTTTTGATATGCCTACAGGTTGCGTATGCCATGCACGTACAGTTCAGTGTAATTGAATTGATATACATTAATTATTGTACATCGTACCAATTATTTGTCCACAGTGTAGCAACTATGAACCAGGCTGTTCACATTTATGGGGGAAAAGTATGTTGACTGAACAAGAAAAAGATGGACAAATAATACATTAATGAGTGCTTTTGTGGGTGAATTAAAGAAACACACACCTATCGTTTAAACAAAGACATTTTATCATAAATACTTTAGAGAAAGCACAGCCATTGGGCAAGAATCTTTCTAGAGTGCATCAGTTGTTGTTTTTTTAACTATTATTAAGCATTTGCATCTCTCTGTTTTTATCATCTAATGTTCTCATATGCTTCGTTGTGTGCAGGATGAAGGACACCAGCCGCAAGAACAACATGTTTGCCCAGTTCCGTAAAAACGAACGGGACAAGCAGAAGCTCATAGACACCGTTGTCAAACAGCTGAGAAATCTCATTGCCTCCAACCAGGCCTGAGAAATCCAATGCATCAGCGAACAGCCCCACGTCACGATGAGCACGTGGACTGCTCTGGCACATCTCTATTAGCTGGACGTATTATTCTTTTCACACACAGACATTTGCACTAACATGCAAATATAGATGCACCTCTCTGAAAGGTGCGCCTGCTAAACCATCCCGTGCCTGTGTGATGCGGTGTCCATGTCTTCCTGTGGGACTGTCTCAACCCATTAAGGACACCAAATCACATTTTGCCCTTTGGTTGCGTTTTATTATTTTTGTATTAAGCGTCTTACAATAGAACCGTTTTTCCATCACACTAAATTGCTGTCGCACATTGAACTGCCTTTACATGTAGTTCTGAAGTATTATTTATCCCTTTCAACTACAGTTTCACTATAATGTGAATATTAAATTGCTGTTAAAGAAAATTGGAACACTAAGTAGACTTGAATATTGCTGTTGTGATGTCTTACAGATCAAATTTAAAGGGATCGTTCAACCACATATGAAACTTCTGTCATGATTTATTCATCGTTACTTTCCTCTGTGGAACACAAATGTTTCCTATGAAATGCATCCAAGCAGTTTATATTGTGTTCTTCAGAAGAGGGTCGAACAAGATTAAGTGATAACAGAGTTTTCAGTTTTGGTGTGAACCATACTTTCAGTATGTTTGAGAATATAAAATAATATTGTCATTTAGGGGTCAAGGGTTCATTTGAGGTCTATTTATAATGAGGAATGTTTTTTGGGGTTCTTAAAACCTGGAGTCCAGTTACTGCCCTAGTTAAATCTTTAATTTGTAGTAATTGTATAATAGACATACAGTACTTCAGCTTTTGTCTGTTACAAGCAAAATGTAGATTATACCGTAGCTTAATACCTTTTGAAGAAGATTAGTTTGCTGTCTCAAACATGTTTCTGATTGTACTTCCAATATGCAGTACAGGGACTTGTCTTTTGTAGTCTATAATTACAAATATATCAGCCAGCATTCAGTGCAAGGACTGAGTGAAGATGCGTAAGATGGAGGTAAAATAATGTAGAGCAGGGTAATGTCAGCACATTTATACAGTCACATTGCACATTAAAACTAATATAAAATGCTTTTAGTATTTAAACCATGTTGTCTTCCCATAACTTTAATACTTCTACTGATAGGATCGCGGGTGCAATATTATACGTCATTTCCTTTCATATTCAAAGGGTTTTAGGTTGCAAAGATTGTTTGTTTGTTTAAAGGGAGTTTTTTTCTTTTTATTTTACTCTTATTGGCAAAGATGTGTGTTGAAGCCTGCTTACAATGGAGACAAACTATAAAGGGAATTCTTCATGTTTAGATACAGAACAAGCACCATGTTGAATTATTCCGGGCTGTTTTCTTGGTTCAGCTCTTCCTGTTTGTGCCTTGACTTTTTTTCCCCCATGCCAATAACTGATTTTCGCACAGCACCTGGATGTATGAGCAAGGAATGTGAACCAACGTGTGTTGGTGTCTGTGCATGAGGACATTCAGCCTTAGCGGACAGCTCTGGTTGTAGAGAGCAGAACTGGCTCCAGAGAAATGCACTGTACAGATTGTTATTTTAAACCACTAATGAATATTACAATACTAATAAATTCAGCAAATGCATTTATTTTGCATCACATTCATAAATGTATCAAAGTCATTAAGAAATGACTTTGATAAAAAAACAGGGTCAAAGCACGGAAGTACAGGAGAGCCTTTTTTGATTGCAGATGTTTTATTAGTGATGTGCTAGCATTTATCCATAGTTTTCTTTTCTCACTGTCCTCTCCTCAAGATGAACTGAAAGATTCTGACCTGCTTTGTATGCTATTGATGCTCTGTCAGGCAAACCGACACTGATGCACTGATTCTACAAGACTCCTGAAGATTTTCTGGAACCAAGACATCAGCAGATCCTTTTAATCAAGTAGGTTGCGATCAATTTAGTGTGATATGAGCATGAACCCACAAATGCTCAACTAGATTCATTTTGGTTAAAGCTTTCCTTAACTACAAGTGCAGTTTGGCAGAGTTTATCATCCTGCAGAAAAATGCCTTTTCCACCAGGGAACATCACTGTGATGAAGGGCTATACACGGTCTGCAACAGTGTTCTGTCCAAATGAATGGCTGCTTTCAGTGTTGTCCGGCAAATCATTTTCCATAGCATTACACATCCTCCAACAGCTTGTCATCATCCCACAGGGCATCACTTCCTCAGGTAAATAGCACACATGTACTCAGCCATCCACATGCTGTCAACAGAAAATGGATTTATTGGACCAGATGATTTTCATCCTTATCCTGCTTGACAGACACTCTGACCTGGTGTGACCTAACATGAAATAGTGTGCTATTGAAAATAAATATATATATATATTTTGCTCAGTGTTAAGTCAGGTTATTTAATGGGTTAATTAATAATGACAAACGAGACCTTTAAAGTCCCCAAGAAATCAAAACTAAACATATTGATTTTGTTAGCTCACATTGACAGTTTTGTGGTGAACAATTCATCTGCGCATGTCATTAAGAAAAAAAAAGTTTGCCCTTCTAATCTTTAATTGAAATCTGAAAATGCACTTCCTGTTTGTTTTTTTAGTTGAATTATCAGATTACGTGATTTTGAGGTAACGGCATGGCTAACATACTTAAACAAGCTGGTTCAACTGTCAGTTTTGACAACAAACAGAAATGTTGAGGATGAGTCTGTTAATTTGTAAGAACTCTTCTAAATCTCTTTTCCCGATCTTTCTGAATGAAATGCCTTCTTTACTACATCCATTTAGCCACACACACTGTTTTCTCATTTAATATTCTGTTTCTCTAGGAACTTCTTCACAATAGAAAAAAGCAATCGCAGCCTCCTGTTCATCGGTACTTTAATGTGCAGTTGAAGACAGTATTATTAATATAAGTATTATATCAGTATTTTAGCCCTCCGGTGAAATTTGTATTCTTTCTCAAATATTTTCCATTTCTGTTTTATTTTTTTTACAAACTTTAAACAGTTTTAATAACTTTTTTCAGTAACACTTTTCAATAAGATTCATTAGTTGATGCATTTCCTAACATGAGGTAATCATGATCAACAATTGTACAGCATTTATTAATCATAATTGAAGATTTACTAATGCAGTATTAACATCCAAGTCCATGCTTGTTAACATTAGTTAATGCACCGTGAGTTAACATGAACTAACTATGAACATCTGTATTTTCATTAACTAATGTTAACTAACATGAACAAATACTAGTAATTGTATTGTTCATTGTTTGTTCATGTTAGTAAATGCATTAATTAACATTAACTAATGAACCTTATTGTAAAGTGTTTTTTCTAATAACTTATTTATTTAGTTTTTGCCATGTGCATACATTTTGGTAGTTATATATTGCAAGATACTAGTGTTAAGCTTAAAGTGTTCAATTTAAAGGCTTAGTTAGGTAGTTAACGGTGGTTTGTTCTGTAATCGAAAAAAAATCTTAAGGGGGCTAATAGTAGTTTATAATTTTTTTTCAGGCAAATTGAAAGGATAATAATTCAACCAGAAGAAAAATATAATAGGAAATACTGTGAACATTTTCCCTGCTCAGTTAAGCATCAGGAAATATTTGAAAAATGATTACAATTTCACTGGAGAGCTAATAATTTTGTCTTCACGTTGCAATCAAAAAATTATCTTTGCTTGATGCTTGTTCAAACGACTGATTTAAAACGAGCTGAATCAACTCAATTCTTGATTTTTCTGAGGACAACTTGATTGTTTTATGTTTTAATCCACTAATTTTTGTAAACACAATTAAGTTAATTAAGTTGGGACAACATGAAGGAATTGTGTGGAACCCAGCATTTTTATTGTGTGGTTTCTGTTTTGGTAACTTTTGATTATTATTGCTTTTTTAAACATTGCACATTTCTTCCTAAAAGGTCCATATTAATATTTTAAAAGTACATACAGTATTAGTTTTTAAAAGTACAAAAGAGTGTACCTTTATTTCTGTAGTGTCATACACATACTGTACGTGAAGCAGGAATGTAAAATAAAGAGTTATGAAAGCAGAAATGGTAGGTAACTGAAAAAAGTATCTTGAAGTTCTTTTAATATTTTGTTTAACTTCAACTTAACCCACTGTAAATGAATTGAATCAGTTAAGAATACTAGCACTGGTCCAGTTGAGCACTAATGACATTTATAAACTTGACTTTAACCTGTGATGTATTTACCGTGATATAAAGAATGTATTTTATTATATGCTTGACTTGACAGTCTGATCAGATGAGTCCTTAGATGAACTAGAAGCCCTTGAAACCATTCACATGGCAGAACTCTTCTCTCATTCATTTTCTCCATCCTCCGCCTTTTCAGTGCGATACAAAACCTGCCTTGCACAAAGCTGTATAATCGCTGTGCCATCATGCAGTGAGAGATATGCCCCCTGCCCCCAGCATTGATGTCAGTGTGTGGAGGATGTTACTGAACTGTGACCACACCACAAACCCAGTTTCCTCTTCCACGGCTTCATCCTCTCAGAAGAGATACCGTGTCCCTCTGGCTCTGCTGATCCCCCACGTTTAGAGGCAAAACAAATCTTTTGGGGCTCACTTGAGCGCGACAGACTTTTTGTTGGGGTTCAGGAACCGAGGATTGCCAGCTTATAACCGGATGATGAATCCTGCCTCCTACTGCCCTTCCCAGTGCCCGTCTCCCTCCCTCACCAATGGCGAAGTTCGGAAGTTCTGGCAGCTTTAGCCCCGTCAAGCCAAATGTAAACTGAAGATTAATTGTTTCTACTTACGACCCAAGATAAAGGACTTGCTCCAATGATTTATACTTTTGTCATAAACCCATGGCGAGGGGTTTGGTGACCCAGTCCTCTTGGAAGGTTTTCTGTAACACTTCAGTGAGCTGTAATTGTATGCTAGACGTCTGCAGACAACGGTGACTTCATTGAGTTAGAGATGATTTGATGAGCCGTTCGCCGTTTGACTCTGTTGTTTGACCTTCCCAGCCTAAGGATACGATGGAGCAGGAGACTCAATATTTTAAAAAGCTGAGTGTTTCATTTTAAGCCTGACCTATAATAACACACTTGTGGTATCAAATTTGTGTATACATATGGTCTTTCAAACGTTTGGGGTCAGTAAATTATTATTATTTTTTGTTCAAGGATATATGAAATTGATTGCAGTAGAGGCTTTTTAAATTTCTGCAACAAGATTTAAATTCCAAATAATGACTGTCCTTTTGGACTTTCTATTCATTAAAATGAATCCTGCAAAAGGGTTACCGCTTCTTAAAAAAAAAAAAAAAAGTAAATAAATTTATATGTATATACTGTATATATAAAGATGGAATAATGCACTTAAAATAATTTGCTGTTAATTTACTCCCCATTGAACTGTCCAAGATATAGTTGATGTTTTTTAGAATATTACAGATGTTTTATAGCTGAAACTGTGGTCCTTAGTGAATTCAGTGGTAAAAATATAAAACAAAGGCTATACAGGCAAAACCATTATATTAACCTGAATCAAACTCTCTGAAATAACCAGTTCATGGAAAATAAAGCTTCATACATGCATTACTTTTGTTTTGCCTGTGTATGTTTTTGTTTTAGTTTGTATTTAATTGAGTGCCGGAGCTGTTGATTTTGAAGTTTTTGAATCAGCAAGGACCACAAAACCTTCTTTAATCCTCTTCTGAAAAAAAAAGTCACTTATTTCTTGGTCAAAAAACAGCTAATTTTTATTTCGAGGTGAACCGTACAGCCCAACTGTATTCATTATTGACAATAATACGAAATAATTGATGAACAACAAATCAGCATAACAGAATGATCTCTGAAGGATCCAACTATTTAAAAAAAAAAAAAGATTTATTTGAGTTATTTTATAGTTACTTTATGTTGACATCATATATTGCAGTCAGGTATTATTACTAAAGTGCAAAACATCAGTTGCTTACATTACTTAAACTTTGCCGAATGCTATTTACTGCAGGCCAGACATATCTTTCGCATCTTAACTTTAAATTATTATTTCACTTTTGCTTATAATCGCATTTTTGTGTTGCGCCTATTAGTTTGAATAGTTTTGTAGTTTGTAGCTCGGTAACACTTTATTTTGATGGTCCATTTGAGTATTTGTAGACCATCTACTTAATATCTGTTGATGCTGACATTCAACAGACTTTTAACTGACTACAAGAATCTTTGCAAGTACATGTCAACTTACACTAACTCTACCCCTAACCCCAACGTAAAAGTCTACTTACTGTATAATCTAATGAGAATTAGTTGCAATTTAACTTATATTCAACAAGCGGACCATCAAAATAAAGTGTGACCTGTAGCTCAAACAATACACTGCAAAAATACTAGCTACCTTGGTTAAAGTGAGTAAACCTGATGACTTGGAAAGTTAGAAGTCTTAAGTTGACTTAATATAATTATGCATAGTTAATTTACTTAATTTTAAAGCAAAAGTTTACTCAAAGTAATTTCAACTAATCACCTTAAAACCAACCAGTTTACTCCCTTTAAGTCAACTAATCAACTACTTTTTAAGTCAACTTATCACTTTTAGCAGTAGTCATCAAACCACTTGCTATACATTAATCTGTGTTTATAAATCTGATGAAATAACTCATTCATGTGGAGGAACGGATTGCTCAGGCTGATTTTGCCAACCATAAAACCTTCTATGTACTTGTAATGTAATGTCCTTATCTGTTCCTGACACACACACAGCTGTGTCAGCTTCAGATTTGAGCTTTGTGCGTGTGTTCGAGAGAAGGAAAGAGAAGATGTGATCAAAATCAGGCTTCACATTTGCATGTTGTTTTTAGCAGAACAAAACGATTGTCCCGTGTCCTCAAATGGGCCGTTACAAAGAAAAAGAAGAGGGATGATCTGCCACAAACAGATGGATGTCCCGCTTCAGCAGATGTTGTGATCTCCCCGGTAAGGCATCCAAAACAATGAAATGGATAAATAATGTAATTTACAAACCACCAAGAAAATGACTAAGTGTAGATCATGCTCTTTGCAAACACATTCATGAAAGGGATAGTAACCCAAACATGACTATTCACTAAGGTCGATCTAAACATGAATTATGAATTTCCTCTTTCTGATACTCTGAAGACTGTTGGGGAAAACGCAGCCATTGACTTCCATAGTAGTAACAAAAAATACTATGGATGTTTTTTTCCAACATTCTTTAGTATTTCTTCCTTTGCCTTCAATGAAAGAAACTCAAAATGGGTTATATCATGTGGAGAACGAGTAAACAATGACATTTTTGAATTTTGATCTTTTTTCGTGAACTTTCCCTTGAAGTAAATATAGTACTGTCAAATTACTGAAGATGCATTTAAATGAATAATCATGCATATTTTAAAAATAATTGGTTACATTTTATTTTAAGGTGACTTAGTTACAGTGCAACTATTCATTTAACTTCTAAGTAATTTTAATTGCAGACTTACTATATGGTTGGGGTTGAGGTTAGAATGTGGGTTATTTATATGCAATTATGCATAGTTCATTATATTGTAAGTGCATGGAACATGTCTAACTTTAAATTAAAGTGTTACCTAATAATTTACTTTAGGATGCTTTTTATACAAATATACACTCACCGGCCACTTTATTAGGTACAGCTGTCCACTGCTCTTTAACGCAAATTATGTTAACGCAAGGAAGCTGATTTGACAAGACAAGTGTCTTTGAATGTGGCATGATTGTGGTGCCAGATGGACAGGTCTGAGTATTTCAGAAACTGCTGATCTATTTAATTCAGTTCATTTTTATTTCTATAGCGCTTTTACAATGTAGATTGTGTCAAAGCAGCTTAACATAGAAGTTCTATTAAATAAAAAATTAAACTGTGTCTGTACACTTTTCAGAGTTAAAGTTCAGTTCAGTGTTGTTGAATTTTCACTGCTCAAATTCCAAACACTGAAGAGCAAATACTTCTACTGAGATTTTCATGCACAACCATCTCTAGGGTTTGAAGAGAATGGTCCAAAAAAGAATGGCGTAAATGACTAGTTGATGTCAGAGAAGAATGGCTAGACTGGTTTGAGCTGATAGAAAGGCAACAGTAACTCAAATAACCACTCGTTACAATCGAGGTCTGCAGAAAAGCATCTCTGAATGCACAACACGTCCAACCTTGGGACAGTTGGGATACAGCAGCAGAAGACCGCACTGGGTGCCACTCCTTTCAGCTAAGAACAGGAAACTGAGGCTACAATTTGCACAGACTCACCAAAATTGGACATCAGAAGATTAGAAAAAGGTTGCTTGGTCTGATGTGTCTTAATTTCTGCTGCGACATTCAGATAGTAGGGTCAGAATTTGGCATCAACGGCATGAAAGCATGGATTCATCCTGCCTTGTATTAGTGGTTCAGACTGGTGGAGCTTCGTGTTATAGTGTGGTAATTTTCATGGCACACTTTGGGCCCATTAATTTCAGTTAAGCATCATGTCAATGCCACAGCCTACCTAAGTTGTTGCTGACCATGTCCATACCTTTATGACGCCAACGATCCCCTATTCTGATGGCTATATCCAGCAGGATAACACACCAAGTCATAAAGCGTGAATATATCAGACTGGTTTCTTGAACATGACAATGAGTTCACTGTACTCAAATGGCCATAACTGTCACCAGATCTCAATCTAATAGAGCATCTTTGAGATGTGGTGGAACGGAGAATTTACATAATGGATGTGCAGCCGACAAATTTGCCGCAACCGTGTGATGCTATCATGTCGATACAGACCAAAACCTCTGAGGAATATTTCCAGTACCTTGTTGAATCTATGCTACTAGTAAGGTGTACCTAATAAAGTGGCCAGTGAGTGTATACTGTATAGCAGAACAACAAAATCTCTAAATGACAGTTGTTTTTTTTCCCAGAATCAGGCAGCAGTTGTGTATATGCTTGTGTCTGTTAGGTGTATAAACATTTCATGAGGCAGACCTGCTGTTTACAAAACCCATTTTGGGAACTTCGGGAATTGCTTTAGAAAATGGTAAAGTGTGAAAACAATTCAAGATGAATGAGGTGGGATGTAGTCCTATTCAGCATTTTCACTCTTTGATAATGAACACCACTACAGAAATATTTGTTTTTGTCTATTATTTATTTGTATTTATTTACTGCTGTGTCCTGTGCAGCAGAGGTCAGGTGAGGTCACCGTCTCACTTCTGTCTCGATGTCCAAATAGCGTGCAGAAGAGCGCAGAATAAACATTTGCTCAGACCAGAAAAGGAAGACAGAAAATAAACGCGATAAAAGCAGTCGGTCTGTGATGGCGATAGCTGATAGCATGTCACCTGTGGATCTTTGTCTGTTACGGAAGAGAGTTAAAAATACCCTGTGTGTTTATGTGCCTTTATATAAGTTATTGTTAAAATCTGTGAGTTTGTTTTGCAAACGGGTCAGATGAAAAAGGCGAGGAGCGATGAACAGCGGTGAGATGTTTGCATAGCGTCTGCCATGGCTTCATATCAGACTGATTATGGAAATATGGAGATCTGTGAACTGATCTCAATCTGTCTCTCTCTCTTTACGCCGCAGTTTATCTGTTCACTAGCAGGACAGTGACCAACAATCACTTGGCCAGCTGATCAAAGATGCATTTGAAGTGGAAAGCATAGTTAATTTTGCATTGAGATGGCTGGATCCCAGGGTGAAAATAAGACATTTAAACTGGACTGTCTAAACAGGGAAACCTGAAGGGTTAGTTCACCCAAGCAATTAAAATTTCCTCACTATTTCCTTACACTCAAGTGGTTCTAAACTTTTATGAATTTCTTTTTCATTCTGTAGAATGATGGAATCCAGCAGCCATTGACATCCATAGTTTCACAATATTATTTCGAGAGGAGCATGTGATATTGATCGCGGCTGGTTCCCTATCAGTAATCATTAGCCAACCAATTGGATTATTCAAAACTTAACTTTTTTTTTCATGTGTTAAGTTTTTAGTTGTGATGCTCTCAAAATCATTCTGCAGACACATTAAAAAAGTGCAGATAGTGTCTAGCCCTACTATTAGGCCTGATCGGACCAAATCGGAGCATTTCCAGAGCCAATGACTGGCCTTTTTCAGCTTGCCGAATACCTTGGGCCAAAGCGAGCCAGCTGGAGTGAAAGTAATGGCAGAGTTTGCCTGAGTCTGGTAAAGATGGTGTACCACCATTACATCAGTTTAATAAGGAAATAAAATAAGGGAAAGAAAAAACATACAGCTGGCCAGATATTCCATAAAACACCTTATAGGCTAGAGGGTCTTTTTTTGCTTAAGATCACCCTTATGTTTCCCTTTGAAATTTGAAGTGTGTGCATTTAGATGCATGTATGTGTGTGTGAGAGAGCGGGCGAAAGAGCGCTCACCTCACAGCTCTGTCGATGTTATGAGCGGCTGGGTTTCTTTCTTTTTTCCGCTGAACTGGGCGGGTTGTGCGACATTTGATTCGGGGGATGTTCTGGGGGTGGGGTTTGCATACTGTGCTGAGAGCTATTGGCCCGACAGTGGAAATGCAGCATGATAATGGCCACACAGCTCAAGCTCCCTGCTATTGGCCCGGCCTGTCTCGGTCCCATAAAAGCCCTGGCTCCCACTGGCCTGACAGGGGAAATGTGGATAATGACTACTATTACTATATGTATATATTATTACTATGACTTGCTATTAATTTTGTAGCTACGATACTCTCAAAACCATTCTGTATAAATCTGCAGAAATAGCAAAATAGGGATTTTCAGATGTTGCTATTTTTTGCTATTTGCAACAAATAGCAAATAGCATCTTTCGGAAGAGACAATAAACGTAGGACTCTCTGTCATTATTTCAAATCCCATGACACTTCTCGTAAAGAGCAGGGGTGTAACCCCAATGTCCTGGTCAAATTCCCTCTGGGCCCTTAACCATCATGGTCTCCCCACCCACTCAACTGGCTCTATCACTGTCTCTCCACTACACCTATAGCTGGTGTGTGGTGAGCACACTGGCTCCATTGTCCTCGGGCTACAGTCGCATCATCCAAGTGGATGCTGCACACTGGTGGTGGTGTGGAGAGACCCTCTTCATGATTGTGGAGTGCTTTGGGTGTATGGCCATACACGGTAAATGCTCTATATAAATACACATTACAGTACATTACATGCTATTATCGAGTAATACTAATGCTGTGTGAATAAGCCTTCTTTAGTTAGCAAAATCTTTACCAAACCCAATTTTTTTTTTAAATGTGAGAAAATCGTCTTGTTGAGAAAAAAAGGTTTGGACCAAGAGGAAGCTGAGTAACATTTGAGTGAATTAAGGTGAAAATAGCAAGTTTTTTTTATACTTGTAGTTCTGTTTTCCTCAACATTTAGATCCAGATGAAGCGAAAGCTGTGAGGTAGAACTGACAGACAAAAGGCTGCGAGTGAAAGTGAAGTGAGAGTGTGGAAGAAGATGGAGTGATGATGGAGGAGAGGAGCGACAGCGAGCGCACGTTCTCCTCTCCTGCAATGAAGACGGATGACAGGCCACCCTCGTCTTTCTCCGCTGCTGGGACATTATTGATGGGCTCAGAGAGTCAAAGGTTACAGCAACAAAACTGGGGCTTCCTCTGTGTGCGTCCTCCCCTTCAGTCAAGGTGTTTGGGAGGGATTCTGGGAGGAGTGCGGTTTAATTTGAACACTGACAGCGACACATAGGCCGGTTCCTCCACAGGCCTGAAGGGGCCCATCCATCACTGCTGTGGAGCACCGAGGGCCTGCGGGACTTTGTGTGTGTGTGGGATTGGAGATTTATTGTTACATGGACATGCTAATAGCGCTGGCCTCCACAAAGGCAGTGGGTAGTGGGGGTTATCATTGAGCCATCCATCTCCATCCACCCAACCACTCAATCACTCCACATAATACTTTTCGTTAACACGGTTTGTGTGGTAAATCTCCGTCAGTCATACACAAGATGGTCATTAGTAATACCTTGTCTATTTTAAATTGATTTAGGATCAATTCATTGACCAAACCGTGCTATTTCAAGAGGCAGCATGTGAGAATTTGGATTCATGATAGTGCCTCGTGCTTTTTTGAATGTTAACTCTCATGCAGTATTGTAGATGTTTGTCAGTGCAATGTTTTAAAGATCCAAATTCAATAATGATATCGTTTCTTAGAAAAGGAGAAATAATTCTGAACTGCTGAAACAGATCACCTAAATACTTTCCAAAAAATTGAGGACACTGTTTAGTCTTATTCGAACTTATCCGAACAAACTTATCCGAAGTAAAAGAGCAGTTTTTAGCTTGTCTCTCTCACTTTTCTACTGCAATTTTGATAATTTCTTTTTCAGTTTCCTTCAGAGTACAGTGACAGTCCACCCCCCACCCAAACTTTGTCTTGAAGGATTTTGAGAGATTT
Source organism: Danio albolineatus (assembly GCA_903798035.1). Lineage (NCBI taxonomy): Eukaryota > Metazoa > Chordata > Actinopteri > Cypriniformes > Danionidae > Danio > Danio albolineatus. Next base: position 3,505,201 of record CAIGQQ010037820.1, on the reverse strand, counting down.
TCATTCAGGTTTAACTCGGGACTCTGGGCTGCCATTTCATTATTTCCATGTTTTCAACTTCAAGATTCTGCTTTTGCTGTGTCTGGGTTCAGTCAGAGACTCTGGGTTCAGTCTTTCCCAGTTAGAAGACAAACATAATGTTTCATTGGACCCGAGTTTATTATCTTCCCTTCAACATTAAAGTGAACTTTAGACTAGTTTTCTGTCCACTCGACACTGTAAAAAAATAATATGATCAATTTGTCCTGACAACATCTGTTTTTAGGTTATTGTAACATATTAAACTAAGTTAAAAATGTTCTAACTTAATTTTGTAAGTCACGCAAGCTGTTTTAAGTCAATTGAACATAATGCAAATTTATATTAATTAAGTTTTCAAATTAATTTCAGTAATATTATTGACTAATGTGAAAATATTCATATGATTTATTTACAATACATTTTGTAAAGTACTATTTTCTGTCTTTAGTAAAGATTTTATATGAGATACTTGCTTTGTTTACTGAGTAAAGAGAATCTAATTTGATTTGATTTGTAAACATTAAACAAAAGTTAAAAAGTTATTACTTTTTATTTCATATATCAAGGTTTTAGTTTTGATACTCCCAAAATCATTTCACATAAATCTGCAGATTTTTAACAAAATACTCCACAGAAATAGCAAAAAATGTCCACAGATTCTGTCTGATTCTAGTGATCAGTTAGGAAATTAGTGTTTCCACATTTGAGGAGTGTGTGTGTGTGACCAAGTGAATAAGTGTAGCATTTTAATTGGTTGTGTTTGAAAAAGGAAAGCAAGTGGCTTCCTGTTTGATGTTTGTGTTTTAGGAAGAGAATTGTGTGTAGTGTTTTTAAAAAAAAAGTGCTTTATGCAATTGAAAACTGAGTTCAAGGCTGAGAAACAGCTTCTGGTTTTGGAGATTTGCTGTGTAGTTTTGCTGTTTGAGTGGGATATTTCAGAAATGGTGTGACAAGAAGCAGTTGGGGAAAAAACTGTAACGCTCTGGACATCACAACTCTTGCTTTTTTCATTTTAGCATCGTCATGCCTCTGCGTTTTGTTCAGTTCCGCTCATTTCCTTCAAAAACATCTCCTGACAGTTGTTTTCCTAGATGAGTGACTTTTAAGACTTCAAGCAGGGGGTAAACAAGGAACCTGTTTAGTTCTGACCACATTAAAATTGACTGGAAAACCTAAAACACGCATTATTTATTACAGCTGAATCCATCTCCTTCTACAGACCAAAAAAAAAACTGGCGTTTTGATTCTTTCTTGTTTTACACTAAATTGGATTGAATGACTGCTTTGGAATGTAGTTGCTCGGAATTTAGCTTAGATTAGATTTGGACTCCCTTGGTTGTCAGATTCTTTAGGGTCCTGTTACTGTCCAAATGCTGATATCTCTATTTTAGATGCTTGTCCTGAAATCAAAACCTCCCCTTTTATAAATAATGTGATTTAGGGTTTCAACAGCGATTTTAATTCAGAGATTTCATGCCAAAGCTGAAGGGTAAAATGTCAAAAACTTTTTCTTTTGCTTCTCTTAACTGCTATTTATACTAAAATTACCCTGTGTTCTGGTGTTTATTCTACTACTCAGGATTCAGCAGGGAAGCATTCCTTTGATCAAAAGTGACAGTAAAGACTTTTGAATTGTTCAAAAAAAAAAAAGAGTTTAAATGTTATATATTTAATCAAAACATCCTGAAATAGATGTCTCTATATAAACTCTATATAGACAAAAAAATCCTTCATTCATTTTCCTTCGGCTTAGTCCCTTTATTCATCAGGGTTAGCAGAATGCAGCGGAATACAGCAGAATGAACCGCCAACTCATCCAGCATATGTTTTACACAGTTGATGCCCTTCTAGCTGCAACACAGCACTGGGAAACACTCATACACTATGGACAATTTAGTTGATTCAATTCACCTATAGCGCATGTCTTTGGACTATGTTGGCAACCAGAGCCCCCGGAGGAAACCAATGCCAACACAGGTAGAACATGTAAACTCCACACAGAAATGCCAACTGACCCAGCCACGACTCGAACCAGCGACCTTCTTGATGTGAGGCGACAGTGCTCATCACTGAGCCATTGGCTGCCCTTCACCAAACAATAAAGGCTGCATAATTATTAACATATTTTAACAATGATGTTGCTTAAATAAACATAGCATTGGTGAGCGTTAAAGGCTTCTTCCAAAAACGTTTAAAAATATATTACAAAGCCCCAAATATTTGAACAGCAGTCTACCTGGGGACCAAAATGGAAAACTCAAAAACTGGAAATTCTGTCATCATTTACCCATCCTCCACTTGTTCTAAACCAGTTTGATTTTCTATCTTCTTTTGAACGCATCGGACGACATTTTGAAGAAAACTGGAAACCTGTGAGCACTGACTTGCACAGTATTTTTTTTTTCCTACTATGTCAGTCAATGGTTACAGGTTTTTAGCTTTCTTCTTCTTGTGTTCAACACAAGAAATAAACTCATAAAAGTTTGATACCACTTAAGGGTGAGTAAAATGTAGTTTTTCCCTTTAATTCTCAATCCCCATCTTTTAAATTTACTTTCTAATGAAGTTATCTGAAGTTGAGGCTCTTCGAGATGATGACTTTTGGTCTCTTTAGTTCTCACTTAGTGAAGGCACAGCATCTGAGATGGTCTGGCCAAATAGGGCAGGTTTCTGGCTCAGCATCTGTGTTGATTCTGGACCATCACTGCAGCAACATTTCTCCAGATTTCTCTGATATTTAGAGGTACGCTAGGTTAAGTGTTAGGTTTAGGTTGGGAGATACTGATATTGTTCCAGGAACATGTCCTACTCTGGTCACTTACAAAAAAAGAAAATAGGTGTAAGACGGCGAGTCTTTGTGGGTGTGGGGTTGTAATAATATAAAAAAACATATTGATAGTTTTCCACAGAAAAACGGCTTATAACTCATTCATTCATTAATTTTTCTTAGTCTCTATTTTAGAGGTTGCCACAGCGGAATGGACTGCCAACTATTCCAGCATATGTTTTACGTGGTGGATGCTCTTCCAGCTGCAACTCAGTTTTGGGAAACACCCATACACCCATAGTTTATTCAGTTCACCTACTGTCTTTAGACTGTGGGGAAAACCAGAGCAACTGGAGGAAACCCACACCAACACAGGGAGAACATGCAAACTCTACACAGAAATGCCAACTGACCCAGCCGAGACTCGAACCAGCGACCCTCTTGCTGTGAGGCGATCGTGCTACTCACTGCGCCACCATGATGCCCAAAATATGGAACATATTTATAATAATGTAAAGCCACCGTGCTGCCCTGCTTAAATCATTCTTTTTTTTTTTTAAAGAGTTATTTTTGGCCTTTTTGCCTTCATTAGATAGGACAGTAATGAGACAGGAAGTGAAGTGGGAGAGAGAAGGTTGGGAAATGTCCTCGAGCCGGGATTCAAACTCGGGACGCCCTGACATGCTACTGCACCAAGGTAACAAATGTGTATTCACTTCACATTCCCTTTATTTAGGGTCATTTAATTTCTTTTATGTGTAGTTTATTTATAAACTAATTTCAAGAGGATCACATGCACTGCTGGCACCGCATCAGCTTCGTAATCTGCCCAATCAGATGAATACGGATGCATTATAAATTATCACAGCTTTCCGCTCAAGTTATCTTCGTCTTGAAGAATCCCTCTTCCACCCCTACTCCTCCCTTTTTCTGATAGGGCGGCACGGCGGCCCAGTGGTTAGCACTGCTGCCTCACAGCAAGAAGGCCGCTGGTTTGTCTTCTTACCGGGCTGGTCTGCGTTTCGTGTGGGTGTGGGTTTCCCCTGGGGTTCCCCGATTTCCTCCCACCGTCCAAAGACATACACCATAAGCCGATCGACTAATCCAAATTAGCATCTAAGACAAACCTTAGCCATACACTTCTCACTCGCTGACATGCAGTTCTCAAGACCTACCTGAGCTCAAACTCCCCTCTAGCTCTTCTAATGGGAGGGAGCCCTGGGCACGAGGATATTACGACCTCAGGGCTCTCTCCCGGGACAGCATGCCAAATACGCATTATTGATCATCAGCTAAGTGTGAACTCTTGAAATATATTTCCAAGACAGATGACTTGACAGGGTACAAAAAAGAGCATGTGCTGGCTAAAATTAGTGTAGCAATCAATAGTGAAATGTGCTGTGATATCCTGACAGCATTACAATATCTACCTGCATGATTATCAAGCTATTAGTTGAGTTTTGGATGCCTTCATTATTGAATAGTTGAAATTTAGAAATGATAATAAATAATTCATATTAGATATTGGTATTGGAAATTATATTCATTGGCAACATGTTCAACATTTTCATTGTCATTTTTATACAAAATGTATTAATTATTAGCATTTTCATTAATGATAGTTCATTATTATTTATCCATATTATTTTTCAGGCTCTAGTAAAAGAGCGCCTCTGAGATGTGGAGGAATGGGAGATTCACATCATGAATGTGCAGAAAATGAAAGGTGCCGTCAAGCCAATATGAAGCCTGGTGAGTAAACATTTATAATAATTATATTATCAACTCTAAAACTGTAGACTATATAGTAAATGTCTCTATTTTAATTAGCATTAGACCTGAGAGGGATTTTAGTTCATTTAGTTCATATTTGAACTGTGCTGAAGCTCACAATGGCACAGATAAGACTGAAGGCTTTCGTAAGAACAGTCATTTCTCCCTCATCTGTTTCTTCTCTCCTCCATCTGTTTTGTGGAAAACCAATGTGTTTGTCATTGATTAGTGAGTCACAAATGTTCCTGGTTTCGAAGTGAGAAGCTGTGTAGAGTATCTGGATTTCACCCCATACCCTGAATCACTAATATCCACGCACAATTATCATCAAATAATAAAAATATCAAAATTAATAATAATAATTAAACCAAAAAACAAACAAACATAAAACCTCATTTATTCATTCATTTTCCTTCAGCTTAATCCCGTACGTTTTACACAGCGGATGTCCTTCCAGCCGCAACCCACTGGGAAACACACTCTCACTCACTCTCTCACACACACACACACACACACACACGCACGCACGCACACACGCACGCACGCACGCACGCACACACACACACACACACTACAGCTAATTTTTCTTTACCCAATTCACCTACACCGCTTGATCCTATACCTCGAACCAGCGACCTTCTTGCTGGGAGGCAACAGTGCTAACCACTGAGCCACCGCGCCGCCCTCTGATACTTTCAGTGGAACAAAAGTATTTTGACAATCTGACAAGACTTGGTTTTATAAGAGGCGTGATGATTTAAAAATATCTTCCACTGAAATGCAGCTGAAGACCTTTCCATTTTTGGCAGCTATTGAGATTTGTACAATAGTATTACACTCTCTTACTGTTGAAATAGTTTGTCAGTGGTGATTAATAGACATTTATTCATTCTGCTGGAAACAAACAAACAAAAGCAATTCCCTCACGATCCCGTTATTTTACCAGGAATGCACTTTTAGATCATTTTGCATGAGCCTGTCTTAATGCTGTTTTCATAAATTGAATATAAAATATATATAATACGGTATAATAAGAAATATGTATTTTTTTTTATTTTTTTTGCTTTATTTGACAAATATTTAGGTGCATTTATTTCTCAAAAATTGGGTGTTTCTCTTGCCTGAAATAAACGGGTCAGCATGTTTACAAGTACTGGTTTTCTCCTAGATATGAGCTCATAAATGTATGAGCATTTGCTTTATTTGAAGACAGGCCTGTAAACATCACATTCTTTAGATTTTCCTGGAAAACGTCCTGAGTCCTTCCAGTAAAATCAGTCTTGTAATCTTGTAAAAGAAAATCACTCAACGTGCTCTTTTTAGACAACTAATAGGAGATCAGGGAAGGTCCTTTTCTTTCAGTTGTCTTGGTTTCTATTTGGGAAAATTTGTTTCCACATAACAAAGAAAAAGGTGCTGAAGTGATGAGTTCTGTTGCACTTTGAATTGAACTGAATTGAATTGAATTGAATTGAACATAATTGAATTGAATTGAATTGAATTGAATTGAATTGAATTGAATTGAATGTGTGGTCACACTTTATTTTGATGGTCCGTTTGTTGAATTTAAGTTACATTGCAACTATCTCTCGTTAGATTATAAGTAGACTGTTAGGTTGGGGTTAGGCTTGGTGTTAGGGGTAGGGTTAGTGTTAGTTGACATGTACTTGTAAAGTTTCTTATAGTCAGTTAAATGTCTGTTGAATGTCAGAATCAACAGATTTAGACAGTCTACTAATACTGAACCATCGAAATAAAGTGTTACCGAATGTGTTTCTTTACTGAGCATCATGTACACTGTAAAATTTCTCTGTAAATTAGCAGTTTTCTGTATTTTGCTATTTATATATTTTTTTATTCCTACTTTTGAGTTGCAATATGGGACCTTGATCTTTCTTCTAACAACTTGAAGTTCGAAAAAGTGACTTTTATGAACATTTGTAATAGTTTAAAGTGATTATTGTCTGGTTTGGGGTAGTATATTACAGTACAAAAACCTTGTAATAAGCTGCCAGTACATTTTCTCTTATTTTTACAGACTTATTTCTCTCTATATTATTTCTTATACATTTTATTATTTCAAACTACTAAAATGTCAACAAAAGTCACTTTGTTAAACTGTAGAGTTGAGTTTTGAACATTAAACCTTGTCAGAGCAGAGATCAAGCTCCCTTAATGTAATTCACAAATGTAAATAAACGTACAACCCAGACACAACAGAAACTGTTAATTAACAGATTTTGTACAGTGTCTACACAAATATTGCCTTTGTGTTTTCTTATTGTTGCGTTATAATGGTGTATAACAGTACATTTTAAAGTTAAATGCAGATTTCTGTATAATAGCATTGCTTTACTAGTGATAATTTGGAAATCTACAAGCAACAATATTATGGGAAACATCGTTACAGTGTTATTTTATGTTCAATTTCTGGTAACCATTGCTGGTATTTCCCTCCAATTGCCTGTAACAGACTCACCTGCTTTCATTTATCTGCCTGTCCAACCTCATCTGACCTCGTCTTTTCTCTCATTCATCAGTAAATCATTCCATCGTTTCACCTGGGATTTCTGCTTCTGCTTTGGAAATTCCCAAAAGGCACGCACAGCAGGTAAAATACATGATTTCCTGTCACACCGGCTCCTGAAATGAAAATAACGCAATACTCTGGTTTTAGATGTGATCTGAGATAAGAGAGTAAAATAAACTTTAAATAAGTATGTGCAGATATCAAAATTCTATATTGGAGGATTTGGCAAGCTTTTGCATATTACACTGTTTGAGATAAATCTTCACACAATTTTGTTTTCTTCACTTATATTTATTTATTTAGCAGATGATTTTGTCCAAAGCAACTTACAATTGAGAAAACATTCAGCGATTCAACAAGAAGAGGTGGTGTCTGAGAGAGTCTGTCTGAGAGAGTCTAGTGGAGTCTGAGAGAGTCTAGTGTAGAGAGTCTACTGCTGTCTGAGAGAGTCTAGTGGTGTCTGAGAGAGTCTAGTGTAGAGAGTCTACTGCTGTCTGAGAGAGTCTAGTGGTGTCTGAGAGAGTCTACTAGTGTCTGAGAAAGACCAGTGGTGTCTGGGAGAGTCTACTGGTGTCTGGGAGAGTCTACTGGTGTCTGAGAGAGTCTAGTGGTGTCTGAAAGAGTCTAGTGTAGAGAGTCTAGTGGTGTCTGAGAGAGTCTAGTGTAGAGAGTCTAGTGGTGTCTGAGAGAGTCTACTGGTGACTGAGAGAGTCTAGTGGTGTCTGAGAGAGTCTACTGGTGTCTGAGAGAGTCTAGTGGAGATAGTCTAGTGGTGTCTGAGAGAGTCTACTGGTGTCTGAGAGAGTCTAGTGTAGATAGTCTAGTGGTGTCTGAGAGAGTCTACTGGTGTCTGAGAGAGTCTAGTGGTGTCAGAGAGTCTGTCTGAGATTTTTTATTTTTAAAACTTACTTTAATTCATACCACAGTAAAGATATCATTATTACAAAGGTACATTTTACTCAAGCCATTTTGTAAATATTAGTTCTCCATCTTTAACAGAGCACAACCTATCTTTATAAATCCACACATTTTCAAACTCCTCAATATTATTAACATTCTTATAAAAAACAAAATAAAACTTGATTCTTACTTTGATTAAACTCTCAAAAACTTGCACCACATCTCGACAAACTTCACCCTCTATCCTTTCTTTTCTTGTTAGAGTCTGTCTGAGAGAATCTGTCTGAGAGAGTCTAGTGGTGTCTGAGAGAGTCTACTGGTGTCTGA